>JAVTVY010035298.1:0-149894 GCA_036873755.1 Hanleya hanleyi | reverse complement strand
TTGAAGCAATGCTGCTAATAGTACTTAGGCAACAACGGCATTCAACATAAATCGGGAACCTTCACTGGCTGTGTGATCTATCACTGTGTCATGGTACCCATATTCTGACAGTGACGTGGTATACCAGAGCTTGGAAATGGTGGATGTTTCACCAGTTCAGCCGATATGTCATGGTTTAATTTACTGTTGAAGCATGAGGCTGTTGCAACACACGCGAACAACCACAATGTTGATGATAAGAATGTTAGATTTTAAGTGTTTGTTGATAGTTAAAAGTATGTGACTTAACATACAGTTTTTAAAGTCAGACATTCATGCACTCCGGATCCATCATCAGTTGCATATGTGGTATTAATTTAGAAAGCCAAGCTATATTTCATGTTATATCATAATATAAAGTATAACCTTGAAAAAATAGGTTTCGTCAACTGGGATAGGCTTCTAGTCGGTCACCAATTGCACATGTATTATGAATTTGGAGAGCCTGTCTTAACTTCTTTAAAAATTACTGCTAATGTTACATTTAACCTTAATAAAACAGGTGAAGTCATTTTAATAAGGCTTCTGATCCATCACTATCTGCATATGTGGTATGACCAGAAAGATGAACAGACAGACAGAGACACAGATGACATGGACAATTCAGTTCCATTTGAGGAGTCATTCCATATTATCTTCAAAGTCTAAATATTCTGTCAAAATGCATCAGAACCATTTTACTTAAATTATATACAAAATGTCCTTGGTGAGATGTGCCATATAGCAGGAATGTAGAAGTTCCACTTTAAAAATCTTTCCAGTTTTTCAGTCTAAACATAGTTAACAGTAGTATAACTATGCTGTCAAAATGCAATGATACATGTATGTGCCATTTCATCTCTCAAGTTTCAAGCAAATTTTGGGGATCTTCACATGAACGAAAAACAAATGAGCATTAACGAAGTGATAATTTGTGATTTTACTCATTGAAAATTGGCCAGAATGCTTCTCCAGACATCTGGAAGCCAAGCTCTTCAAAGTCACTGGACACTAAACTTGTTATTGGGATAACCATACCACTGTTCAAATAGGATCAGATTATTATTATCAGTATTGGAGAGAGAAGAAGCACTGATTCTATTTACTTTGTTGACACAAGCACTAGTCTCCCTTATGTTAAGTGCATTATGCAATAAGTCAACCACTTCAGATTAATCACTTGAATGAACAACAAACAGGCATACACTAGGTAGGCCTAGCTGATTTCAAGCTGTCTTAAATCCTTGCGCTTCTTCATACAGTATCACACCAGACTGATGGCAGGTTGTTTTCTCTGACCACATTTTAGCATTTTTGTGTGTAAGCAGGGTCTGATTTAACCTGGACTTATTTATACTTAGCTTTAAAAACCCCCACTGCCACATATATGCCAGTGTTAGCAGCACCAATGTCCTTTCAATCCATTTTTAAACTAATGTTAATTAAATTATGAACTGTAAAAAAGAATGCATTATGAAATATAAATAAAGCGTTATGTTGATGGGTCACGAAATCCATATGGGAGGTCAATTCTTTAAAATCCTTCGTCTGTCTAACAAGATCACAATAATAAACTTCACGAAGATCCAATAAATTGTGCTGTTACTATAAGTCTACTGTCTGCAGTGCTACCCAATGATAAACAAATATCACAAAGCTACATGATGAAGCAAAATCCCCAGATCTGGCCTGGGAATGTACGTATGAATTTCACATATTAACTAGAAAAATGGCCATTTGGCTTACAAGGGATGTGAGTTATAACACTGGGAATGCTATATTCATGTTAGGCAAATTAGAATTACTTTTTCTTGATTCAAAGAAGTAAATTTCCATTTTTGTGAAAAAAATCTTATTTTGAGATGCAAAAACGTGCCTCCATGTTTTCGCCAACACCACCAGAATCTTGTCAGTCCTTTGCCTGTCTTGCAAGATCAGTATACCCAAATTTCATGGAAATCAAACAAGTTGTTTAGAAGATATCATGTTACATATGTTTACCTAAATTCAAGTCTATAGTGCCACCTAATGATGACCAAATACCACGAAAAACAAGCAGGTGAAATCTAAAGCCCTAGGCAGAAGGCACATAAGAGTTCAATGGAAAAAAAATTAATCATGATAATGGTTAAGAAGGTTTTGATGTTAAGTCAGATAATTGAGATTTTTCATTTGAATGGCAATTTGGTTCCCACCGAAAGGGAATTATCATGTCAGCAATCCTATATTTATGCTTGGCAGCCTAGAATAGAACAGTTTTTAAATATTTCTCCAAGCGAATTGCTAAATTTTCATTTCACGAAAAACTTTTTTTTTTGAGATGCAAACAACTTGCCTTAAAAGTTATGCCAGCAACACCAAAACCTTTTCAGCACATTGCCTATCATTCAAGACCATTGTAATAAAATTTCAAAGAAATCGGACAAGCCGTTCAGACGAAATCGTCACAGAAAGGTTCACCTATGCTCTGACTACAACGCCACCTAGTGGTGAGCAGCGGCTATCAAAAGAAAACCAGACAAATTCCCCAGGCCTAAGGAGATAGCACACAAAGTCTGACCCCAAAATATTTAACGGTTTCAGAGATATTCACGTTTAAAGTCGCGGCGGCGGCGCCGGCGGATCCGGCGGAGCCGTTTCTCATGAAAACATAAGAGCATCCACTTTGTGGAAATGCTCTAATGAGCTCATCTTCGGCCATATTGGACATGGCTACCATTTTGAAATAGTTTAAAGTGGGCGTTGATTAATAGCAGGTCTAAGACACAAATTCCCCAGTCTTACACACCATATTCTGTTGACTGCTGGCCAGCATTTAACGGTACACTGGAAAGACCTGTCATAATTCATTTTATCTGAAACTCTGATGTATTTGTTCGCTCCATATCTAACCATGACTGTGACATTTATATCTATTTACTTTCATTGAGGCAGTTACAGTTCTCCAATTTTGTCCAACGACGTAGAAAATATCTTCTTCTTTGTATATCGAAACAATAGAATGGAATCCGATCTGTATCACCCGTATGGTGTCTTGATTGACCATTCCTGTAGCCCTTTGCGGAAAGTGTCTGATCTCCCCCAACCTGTAACCATCTCGGCCATCTATACGCGGTAAGACTGACCCTGGGATCGTGTGTATCCATTTTCAGCCTACTTTCGGCAATTGCAAGAGGGAATTTCCAGAAATCAATATCACGTGACTTGGTCAGCCAATCTGCTAAAGTCTACCGACGTAACTCCAACGTAACCCGCCATTTTCGAGTCATGTGATGAACCACCTCTTGGATGATACGGAAAGTGTCTGATCTCCCCCAACCTGTAACCATCTCGGCCATCTATACGCGGTAAGACTGACCCTGGGATCGTGTGTATCCATTTCAGACTACTTCCGGCAACTGTTAGAGGGAATTGCCAGAAATCAATACCACGTGACTTCGTCAGCCAATCAGCTAACGTCTACCGACGTAACCCCAACCTAACCCGCCATTTTCGAGTCATGTGATGATCTACTTGCTCGAAATTACAGATCTACCACACATCTTGGATGATACGAAAGTTATTCATACCTATATATTTTGTAAGCCCAGGCAATATCTGTTTCCGGGGTATGTATGAAAACCTGAGTTTTCGAGTCTGTTCTCCGCCGGATGAAGGCCGAACAGAATCCGGTAAAACACCGGATATCGCTCCGCGATAATGGAGACACACGATTCGCAAGCCATCTTATGGATGGCGAAGTGTACGCAAATGTGGGATCGTGTGTATCCATTTTCAGTCTACTTTCGGCAACTATAACGGGGATTCCCCCGAAAACAACACCACGTGATGTGGTCAGCCAATCAGCTAAACTCTACCGACGTAACCCCAACGTATCCCGCCATTTTCGAGATATGTGCTGTCCTACGTGTTCCAAACTGCAGATCTACAACACCTCTTGGATGATACGGAAGTTATTATACCCCCCGTACACGTAGTGTAGGGGGCGTATACTGGTTTCAGCTTGTCCGTACGTCCGTCCGTACGTCCATCCGTAACATTTCGTTTCCGGAGCATAACTTGACAACCGCTACTCGAATTTCTCTCAAATTTGGTATGCAGCTACCATGCCATGAGACCTCGCTTGGGATTGCATTTGGCGCATGTGCGTCTACAGGTGGCGCCACCTAGGGTCAAAACTTTCTCTTGTCTGCCGTAACATTTCGTTTCCGGAGCATAACTTGACAACCGCTACTTGGATTTCTCTCAAATTTGATATGCAGCTACCATACCATGAGACCTCGCTTGGGATTGCGTTTGGCGCATGTGCGTCTACAGGTGGCGCCACCTAGGGTCAAAACTTTCTCTTGCCGGTCCGTAACATTTCGTTTCCGGAGCATAACTTGACAACCGCTACTTGGATTCCTCTTAAATTTGGTACGCAGCTACCATACCATGATACCTCGCTTGGGATTGCGTTTGGCACATGTGCTTCTACAGGTAGCGCCACCTAGGGTCAAAACTTTCTCTTGTCGGTCGGTAGCATTTAGTTTCCAGAGCATAACTTGACAACAGCTAATTGGATTCTTCTCAAATTTTGTAGGTAGCTACTATACCATGCGACCTCGCTTGGGATTGCGTTTGGCGCGTGTGCCTCTACAGGTGGCGCCACCTATGGGCAGAGTTTTCTCAGTTGGTCCGTAACATTTCGTTTCCGGATCATAACTTGACAACCGCTACTTGGATTCCTCTCAAATTTGGTATACAGCTACCATACAATGAGACCTCGTAGCGAATTCGTTAAAGTGAACGTAAAGGCTGAGGCAACATGCACTCTGTGGGAAAGAACTACAATGAAAGTATCAAACAGCAGCAACAAATATTTTTGGGGATTTTTTTGCACCGAGTAGGAACGAAATTATCTCTGTTGTTTTATTGTTCCCCGGCAGCAGCCATGTTGGCTATCTCACCTCAGAGCAGTGACGTCGTATCACCTTGGGAGCTCTCCACTTTGTGGAGTTAGAAAGCGCAGTAAGCATGTAAACATGTTATCGAAGACCCAGATTTCGACACTTCGTATAATATGCCTATCTCGCAGTGTCTCTGTCCCGCCAAACGGTAATAAAATTATTTTTACCTCACTTAAAAGTTTAGAACTTCCACACTCTGACGTTTCTGAATCGATGTTGTTGATCTCGGTGTCTTTGATCTACGATGCGACAATTCTGTTGGGATTGCATCTTCTTTAAAGTTTAATTTCCTTCGCCTCCTGGCTCTCCTGCTGGGCGTCAACATCAGCCTTCCGTAGAGGTCAGGTTGGAAACATTCGGCTTTAAAATAGACCGAAAACAGCACAGATTTCTCGGTTGGAGTACAGTCTAGTCTGCCGATGTTGTGCAGCCACTGTTTGAGTCCCGGCTTCCCTAACGGGAATCTGTGTAATGATAACTTATCCGACTGTAGCGGTAGCAGAGGAGAACCCGAGACGGATGTATTTTGCTTGCCATCACTGCGCCCTGACAAGTTTCAGCTCGGTAAACACTTGCTGGAGACACGCAACACAGTCAAAACACGCTTGAAACAACCGAGCCCCCCACCTCCGCCATTACAATTCGTGTTACAGTAAAGCCACAACAAAGTGATACTACGTCACAGGAAAATATCACGTGCTACAAGGAAGCGTTTTCATTGGCGCAAGGCTAATAAATAGACGAAGATGGCGGACTCCAGTCGACTGTTGCACCAGTCAATTATTCCGGTGTTTGGAATTATTTTTTCGGAAGAGAAAAAATCACAAAAAATATTTGTTGCTGCCAACTGATACTTTTAATATAGTTCTTCAACATCGCGTGTATGTTGTCACAGCCTTTACGTTCACTTTAACAACAGTCACGACCAAGCGAGATCTCCTTGTCAACTAGTTACATACCATGCCGCCACCAAACGCAATCTAAATGAACTTACCCGTAAACTACTATAACATGTATACTTATATTACACTACAAATATTCATCAGTTTCTATCAAATGTGCATCCGAGGGCTATTTTGTAAGCATGCTTACTGATCATTTCCATCGCCACCCGACACAATCCCATTCAACTTACTCGTGAAACGTTAACCACCAACATGTATCTATGCCTAACGGGGGGTATCTTGTAAGCAGCCTTACAGATCATTTTGATCAAATGTGTGCATCACTCAGACTATGCTCTAGTTCATATCTGTATTTCTTGTAAGCCCAGGCAATATATGTTTCAGAAGTGGTATGAAAAACCTGTAATTTATCAGATTTCTCGAGCCTGTTCTCCGCCGGATGAAGACCGAACAGTATACTGTACATTATCGGATATCGCTCCGCGAAAATGGCGGCGCACGATTCGCAAGCCATCTTATGGATGGCGAAGTTTACGCAAATGCCCCGAATTTGTGTCAGAGGTGAAAATATTTAAGACCCTTGCAATCGAAAATGTGGCAACGATTTGGTGTAACACTCACGAAATATAATTTACAAAGGATCTGCCACAACTTGTATTGTCAGTCTTTTGTCCAGGATACAGACCCGCAAAACAAGAGTTTTGGGGGGTGTGGACGGTGGTATTACGGTGAAGTGTCGAAATATGGTATCTCTATATATGACCCCATGCTTTATATAAAAATATACCAAGGTCTGAAACGCACTTTGGGTGAAACGAGAAATAAACAGTTTACCTCCAAACAAAATACATCAGCATATTCTACAATTGTCACTCTATATATTCCCGTCGTCACATTAGTAAATTTGTGCAATTTTATACCTTTGCCGGGCGATTCAAATACCAACCTGACGGTCAATTCCACCCGGCACAGCGAGATGATCGCGCGCTTCTTTCTCAATTCTGTTTGGTCAGCTGATCAGTGTGTGACCTCTCTTGCCAGAAGCGTGTCGCGACTGACCAATCAGAATTGAGAAATTTCAACAATGAAAAAGTACATTTCCAGGTTCTGTGTACTCATAATCAACAAATAACTGCATAATGTTACACAAGTCTAACGATGACCCACTTCTCTATTCAACAGAGTCCAAGAAAAAACCTAAGGGAAAGAAGAAATGGACATCAATACCGAGACGCGTGCTTGGCTTCATATCCGGTTGCTGGGGCTGTGGCAGATAGAGCAGCTCAGCCCAGTGTACTGCATAACGCCGAAACATATTTAGCCAACGTCTTTTTCACCTTTTCTAACATTGCATTTACAGCAGCAGTATAGAAAACGACGATCTCTTAGTGTTGTGGGGAGGTCTCGCTGGTAAGTAGCATAAAAGTTGACCTTTGCCCCTGGAGCTTGAGCTGAGCTTGGATCTTTAACTGTCGAGGTCACTTCCGATAACGTGACCTTCGAATCGTCAGAAAGACTGACTTTATACCCAAAACCTGAAACACTAGGAAGTTTTCCTGAAGAGCAAGAAATATGGTGTTGGGGTTCTATCGATCGATTGGGTTCACGCATCGTGCTCATGCGCAGTCGCTAGTGAAGCCTGCTGTGGGAGTCTAGGTAAGATGTGGGTCATACATGGTCCAAATATGTCGTGCGTGTTGTGTATGATTAAACTAGGGTGGTAACGTTGATCTGTGATGCCATTTTGTGATGTCATCACCACAGCAGTAGAGAAAAAGCAGGTATGCTTGGAAAAGCACTTGGATAGGTAACAAGCACACCTCTATCAGGCTAGCCTAAACTGGGGACATGACTGTCGACGCTCTTGTTGTGTGCAATCTCCTGACCGTCGTAGGTCCGGTGATGTGCGCAAGCACACTCGTGGAGTAGTATCGAAAGGTTATTTTCGGATGTGCGAATGCGCATCCGGGGTGTAGTAGAAAAAGAGCATTTCTTGTGTAGTTGTCTGATCACAGGTGGAACCAGCGGGTCTGGGCTTGCCCATGTCGCGATCGGATTCTGATGATAAACTGTGCATGTGCAACCGGGAGTGGAACGCTCTACCAAAAATGACAAGCGTAAGACGCATCGCGGTTTCAATAAGAGAGACTCCTATAAACCAGGCATGCGCCATAGGGTATTGTGAGTAGGGTATTATGGATCTGTCTACACTGGTAGCTACATTCCCTGTACGCATGCACACCCAGGGAGTTGTAGAGAAAGAGAATTTTCGAATGTGCTCATGCGCATGGTTTGGCTTGTATGGCATTGGGTGTAAATATTTCACAGTGTTAAATCAATGAGACCCAATAAACGCATCACTATGACGTTTACAGGCCACATGACTGTGACGTCATCAGTAGAAGACAAAGCACAGATACGGTCGGATTTGATGCGCCCTCAGGGCTAACCGCCTACATACACCCCTATACAATTGCCAATATGGCGGCCATGTGGAGGTGAACGGGCTGTAGTTGGAAAGAGTGTCTTGATCGGCGTAGTTAAAGTAATACAAGCATGCGCACTTGGAGATTTCCGGATGCGCATGGAAGTTTGCGGGGAGAGGTGGTCATACATGGTCTAAGTGTGTCATGCTTGATTTACTATTGAAGCTTTTACAGTATATAATCACGGCCTGATTCAGATCATCTCTGTCCACATGTACAGTACAAACAACGGCCTGAAGCGGACCTTTTCTCATGTCTCATGTTCTGAATAGGGCCTTCTCTGTCCACCTGTACAGTACAAATCCCGATCTGAAACAGGCGTTGAACCGATTGTACTAAAAGTAGATCACCCCCCTAACACTATAAAAACGAGCGTTGTATCGGTTAGAGGAAGAAACTTGTTGTCATTAACTCACGGTGTCCACTGTTTATTGGAGGCAGCCGCCGTCGTAACTCGGCAATGCCCTCAACAAAGGCCTTAACGCAGTGACTCTCTTATGCTCGGGAGTAAGATCCCCTATACACACGCACACGCAAGCACATACACACACACCTGTCTTTCTTTTAATGTAACGCCTTGATACAATTAGATGAGAGAGAAAGAGAAATCAACAACAACAATGATGGCGTGTCAATCATTTAATTTTACTCCGATGTTATATCACACCCAAGCTGGAGGAGCCGCCCTGGGTATGTTTATCTGGGCCTTTATTGTCTTTTCATGTCATCATCATGGCCGCTTTTCTCTAAGGAGTAGCCCCCACATGTGACGCCGCCCGTGTTCAGCTTTTCCATGTTCATGGCCATCAACCCCTTCACTGTGGCCCACCCGTAAGCGTCTTCGGGCAGTCCGATCCCTCAACACAATGGATTTAATCATATTCTCTGAGCTATGGAGTCCATTAGTGAACAGTTGTGTCCGATGAAGGCGGAATGGGAGAGGCTAAGGTGTAGATTCCCGTCTCCATCAGCGCTACCACGAAGACCTGAAATTCCTCATTAACGGTCAACCGATTCTGGACATAGTCAGTTGTATCAGTTTCAGGGTTTTGGTAGTATCGTGTTCTTATGGACCAGAACACATGCCCGGGTCGCCCGATGAATGCCATCAATGAGTGTGACAAGATGGCAACGTATGCTTTCTCGTTGGTGTATGGCGGCATCGGAAGTCCCAGCTTGGTGTTAAACTGCGTCAACAATATAATGGATGCATTCTTGGCGTAGGTTGCATCGCCGGTGGCCTCGGCCCTAGCTTGGTGTACTTCGCCGAAACGCGCTAAGGTTTCCACTCGGCGTTGGACCTTGGCTTCACCTAAAGCTTACCCTAGAATATCTTCGTTCTTGTCCTTGGGTTCAAGATTTAAATTAGTCAGCGTGGATGCAATAGTGCTTTTGAGGAAATGTTGAGGATCGGGTCGTGCGAGCTATTTACAACCAGCCCAGGCTATTTTCATTTGGTAGGAGCCGATTTGTGTGTTTTCACATACCATTATTATTTATCAATCGTCGGCGATGCATCACAAGGGGGGATTCTCAATGAACAAGACCGAACAGGGCCTTATGATGAGTCTGATGCATTGGCGAAAGATTTACATAATAATGGTATGTGAACACACCCAAATCAGCTCCCGCCAAGAAAAATAGCCTGGGCTGGTTATAAATAGCTCACACGACCCAATCCTCAACATTTCCCCAAAAGCACTATTGCATCCACGCTGACTAATTTAAGTGTTGAACCTGAGGACAAGGACGAAGATATTCTAGGGTAAGCTTTAGGTGAAGCCAAGGTCCAACGCCGAGTGGAAACCTTAGCGCGTTTCGGCGAAGTACACCAAGCTAGGGCCGAGGCCACCGGCGATGCAGCCCTACGCCAAGAATGCACTGATGATATTGTTGACGCAGTTTAACACCAAACTGGGACTTCCGATGCAACCATACACCAGCGAGAAAGCATACGTTGCCATCTTGTCACACTCATTGATGGCATTCAGGGGTTGACCAAGGTATGTGTTCTGGTGCATAAGAACACGATACTACCAAAAACCTGAAACTCATACAACTAACTCTGCCCAGAGTGGGTTGACCGTTAATGAGGTATTTCAGGCCTTCGTGGTAGCGCTGATGGCTACAGGCATCTACACCTTAGTATCTCACATTCCGCCTCCATCGGACACATCTGTTCACCAATGGACTCCATAGCTCAGAGAATATGATTAAATCCATTGTGTCGAGGGATCGGACTGCCCGACGACGCTTACGGGTGGGCCACAGTGACAGGGTTGATGCCCATGAACATGGAAAAGCTGAATACGAGCGGCATCACATGTGGGGGCTTCTTCTTAGAGAAAAGCGACCATGATTATGACATGAAAAGACAATAAACGCCATGATAAACATACCCTGTGCGGCTCCTCCAGCTTGGGTGTGATATAACATTGGGCAGAAATTGACTGATTGAGAGTCATCCTTATTGTTTTCGATTTCCCTTTCTCTCTCATCTAATTGTATCAAGGCGATACGACATAGAAAAAAGGCATAGGTATGTCTTTGGGTGTGTTGTGTATGTGCGCGTGTGTAGAGGATCTTACTCTCCAGCATTAGGGAGTCACCGCGTTAAGGCGGGCGTTGATGGCGTTATCGCGTTACGACGGCGGCTGTCTCAAATAAACATTGGAACCCGTGAGTTCATGACAGTAAGTGTCTCCCCTAGCCGTTACAACGCTCGTTTTTGTAGTGTTACGGGGGTGACCTGCTTTTAGTACAATCGGTTCAACGCCTGTTTCAGATCGGGATTTGTACTGTACAGGTGGACAGAGAAGGCCCTATTCAGGACATGAGACATAAGAGAAGAACCGATTCAGGCCGTTGTTTGTACTGTACATGTGGACAGAGATGACCTGATTCAGGCCGTGAGTATATACTGTAAAATCTTCAACAGAAAATCAGGCATGACACACTCAGACCATGTATGACCACCTCTCCTCGCAAACTTCCATGCGCATCCGCAAATCTCCGAGTGTGCATGCTTGTATTACTTTAACTACGCTGATCAAGACACTCTCCCCAACTAGAGCCCGTTTACCCTCACATGCTCGCCCATATTGGCATCTGTATAGGGGCGTATGTAGGCGGATAACCCCGAGGGCGCATCAAATCCGACCGTATCTGCGCTTTGCCTTCTACTGATGACGTCACAGTCACGTGGACTGTAAACGTCGTAGATGCGTTTATTGGGTCTCAATGATTATACATTGTTAAATATTCACACTCAATGCCATACAAGTCAAACCATGCGCAAGAGTACATCCGAAAATTCTCTTTCTCTATACCTTGCTGACTGCGCATACGTACAGGGAATGCACGTCTACCAATGCAGACAGACCCATAATATCCTACTCGCGACACCCTATGGCGCATGCTTGGTTTATAAGAGTCTCGCTTATTGAAATCCCGATGCGTCTTACCCTTGTCATTCTTGGTAGAGCATTCCACTTCCGGTTGCACATGCACAGTTTACTCATTAGAACCCGATCGCGACATTGGCAAGCCCAGGCCCGCTGGTTTCGCCTGTGATCAGTCAAATGCACCGAACATTTTCTTTTTCTACTACTTCCAGAGTGTGCATGCGCATATCCGGAAATACACTATCTCTTCTACTCCCCGAGTGTACATGCGCATATAACCGGACTTACGACGGTCAAGGAATTGTATAAGTTGCTCCGCATGCAAGAAAATTTCCTAATGTTTCATGTTACGGTTATAATATCCATCTTTGCAGTTTTTTGCGAAATTTCCAGTTTTGTTTTTTGTTTTTTTTTTTCATTCCCATTTTTTCATGCACCCGCCATCCGGAATTCAGGTAACCAGAAGTGACCCCGATGGTCAAAGTTCCAAGGTCATCCAAAGGTCCAAGAGCAAAGGTCAACCTTTACGCCACTAACACCACACCGCCTCAGCGGCACCTCCCCACGATACTAAAAGATGGGTATTTTCTGTACTACTTGCGGCATTTTGTCGAAATTTTACCTTAATTTTACTGTACGCTTAGCAGTTCCTTTGCAGAATAAAATGTACTTGATTGCATGAACATGTTGTCAGTTGTTATTTATATTATATACTAAATTTCGTTGCAGTATCGTAACCCCGTTACGGTCCTCACCAACCGTTTTATTGAACAACTGCCTGTCTGTTAACCGTTTATGCAGTACAGCTGATAACCATCATGGTATACCAGAATAACCCTCATATTTAGCTGAATGCAAATATGATGCTTCTTTTATTCAAACAATGTAAATTAACGAGTATAATTACAGAAAGAATACTTCCTGGCGTTGTCAGCATAAGTCAATAAAGACAAAAACCCACTGTTGAAAAAAGTCGTGTGGCTATCCACGTAGCATCTATAGACAAATGTCGGGAATGGACGGACTGAAGGAGAGATTTAGGACATTGTAGACTTGGACCTTTCTGGAAATCCCCTGTCAGCGAAGCGGAGATGGTTTCCGCTGAAAGAGGGAAAATATATATCAAAATGTTTCATAGCGCGTACGAAGAAAAAAAAATTCAGTAGTCCGCATGACAGCCGTCAACATACACGTCATGGGAAGTCTCATTCGCGACCGCATGACCGATTCCGTCGAAGTCATCTGACCTCGCGCGCATCATTTTTTGTCCCGCGAGACTCCCTACTACGAGAAGAGGCTCTTGGAGGAAATGGTAGCCATCCCCCAAAATTTTGGGGGGTGAGTAGGCGCGTATGATTTCTGCGTATGATCTTCCGGCCAGTGTTAATTTCGTTAAAATTCCACTGATCAGATGACACTTTACCGTCATGAGTATATAAAGAGATCAAGATGCCTTTATTGGTAAGGTAACTACACCGATTTTGAATTGAATGTTGACTGTTAATAAAGACAGAAAAAGTTCCTTGGAGCGATGCACTCGACACGGTCTCGGATAATGTAGGACATTAGCACCTCGTTTCGCACTGCTAGGAATCCGTGTTGAAAGCACAGTATCACGCCGAAACTCCGAACAGCGCATGTCCGCTGTATGACTTCCGTTACCATGAAGATCAGCTCGAGAAGAAAAACCAGAAGAAACACCTCAAATTGGAAGAGATCCTCCGCGGGTAGAATCAAGGGTATATCCATTTCATTTGGATATATACTTTATATCCTGATAAGGGAGAAGTACAACAAGGACTATGTGAGCGGAAACACATCCTATAGCATGTGATGTGCCGCACGTGCGGCGAATCACGGTTTACAGCTGAGAGCTGTAAAATCCTTACACCATTAATGCGCGAGGTATTATGACTTCGACGGAATAGGCCGAGCAGTCGCGATTGGGAGCGATGATGTAAGAGGGCGCCTCGCTGTCAAAATATTGACATGGTTCTCACTTACGTGAGAGTCGTGATCTCACCATCACGAAGACATGACTCTGTTGAGAATACTCGTGCATTAATGGTGTAGGTCAGACAGACGTGTGGCATACGACATATGTGTATCCGCTCACATAGTCCTCGTTGCATTTCTCTCTTGTCAGGAGATAAAATATAAATCTAAAATGAATTGGATATTCACTTTAGTCCATCCCCGAAGGATCTCGTCTAATTTGCGGTGTTTCTCTCGGCTTTTCATCTCAAGCCGATCTCCATGGCAACGGAAATCCTACTGCTGGCACGCGCAGTTAGACCGCAATACTGTGCATTGATTCCTGCCAGTGATGGGCGAGTCAGTATATCCTACATATACTACGAGCAAGAGCCGAGTGGGGGAGTGTGTGTCCATTCCACGACCAAACTCCAATATTCAGATACGACTTTCAGTGGACAGATTAGGGGAGACTACTTCGTCTACCTCTCAAGAAATAGCGCAGAGTACTGTCCTCTTTGCTTGCTATGAATTCAAGCGCACTTTCCTCGTGTTGACCCACCCAATACAACGCAATATATTAACAAAAATCTTTGGCTCAGCTTTCGGCGAAAGCCACGAACTTTAGGTATATAAAATCAAAAGTAGAATACCGATAAAAACAAAACATGCAAATGTTACCTTTGTTTTGCCTTAGCGGGCATAGCCGCAGGAGAAATATTGCATATAATCCACAACCGTCTTGATGGGCGAGTATTCGTTGTTCTGACCTGACCCATGTCCATCATCTACAATATACGTATACATTACGATTGCCCGATTTCGGGAGAAATCCCCTGTAACCATCTGGGTCATCTATACGCGGTAAGACTGACCCTGGGATCGTGTGTACCCATTTTTCAGCCTACTTTCGGCAACTGCACAAGGGAGTTTCCCAATCTCACGTTCGGCTATTTCCGTATTGGCGGAATCTAGCTTTCGCAGCTAAAGTGAGTTCTGGGGCTAGATTGGGAATTTCCAGAAATCAATACCACGTGACTTCGTCAGCCAATCAGCTAAAGTCTAGCGACGTAACCCCAACGTAACCCGCCATTTTCGAGTCATTTGATGTCCTACTTGTTCAAAATTGCAGATCTACCACACCTTGGATGATACGAAAGTTTTATGGATAGCGAAATGTACGGAAATGATCTCAATCAATACGTGACCACTTTAAGTGGTTTGGTAATACCAAAGGAACTCTCAAAAGGATGACGATAGGGAGCACACTGCATCTCAGAAGGAATAATACGGGAGAGCGAACTTTTTGACCGCTCGAGAATTCTCCTTTCCTTTACCGTTCTGTTGGACATCGTTGGGTTTTGAAACGGATATATGCAAATCGATGGATGGCGAAGTTCGCAGACACGCCGATCTTGGTCAGGGAGTAATTTTTGAACTGCCTCAGTTATTCCCCTTTACTGGGTGTGAAAATCACGGCTAAATTTACGGGGGAAAAACACTAAATGGGTGTTAGGTGTGAGTTAGCTAAGATTCATAGCGTCCCCCTTCCCTCAACGCTATGCCGACGACAAATACATTTCCCTGTTGGTAACTCGAACATCTCCATGACGCACTTATTATTACCTTTGCGCCCTATTGGACCTTCATTAACTTGAGAAAATGAGCTGCGATGAATAAAAATACAGAAATTGCAGACTAAATGGCCCTTCGCCGGTCATATATGAATTACAGACGTTAAAATTATCCCTATGGAGCCTCAAAATCACCTGAAATCGAAGGTCAAGAAGATGGGCATTTCCGACAAAAGAGACCTCGTGTATACAGGGGATGATGATCACAGTATCGATTATGGTATTTTTATTCATGTCGGCCCATTTTCTCGACTTAGTGAAGGTCCAATAGGGTGCAAAGGTAATAATAAGTGCGCCATGGAGATGTTCGAGTTACCAACAGGGAAATGTATTTGTCGTCGGCATAGCGTTGAGGGAAGGGAGACGCTATGAATCTTATAGCTAGGTGTGAGTAAGCAGACAGGGGTGAGTGCGACCGAATTTCCCTTTTGCACTGATTTTTGGATCAAGGATTCGCGCCAGTGGACCGACGGACCGACGAACCGACGCGTGACTCTCTCCTTAAAGAACTAATTTCGAACAATCTTAATAAATTAATATCCTATCAATGCTCCCCAATCGTATATGTCGCTATGTAGTATCTTACTGATTTCAATTGAATTTGGTGTTCAGAGCGCCCAGGTTATATTTAATATAGTCTTATGACATCACGGTCGCATTTTAACTACTTTACTTGCGGTCAGGGAGGGGGCATAGGGGTTCATACTCCATGTAAGAATCACGAGACAATACATACAATAGCCAAGACTGGAGACAACAATGTGTCTAGACTTGTGCCTTTTCAGCGACACAAAGACCCAGACAATAGCTCCATACATGAAGTAGCTATACCGGCATAGGGTCATGGTCTCTGCTTTAACTCAAGGTTTACGACAAGGACCAGTCCATAATTCTACCCCGCATTATGGTACCAGCCTGACGGGAGGGCTGCAACATCAGAAGATTCCCCAACAGCTTGGTGTGTGCTTCGGCTGGGCCAACCAGAAAGCACTTACGTACCATTATGTTCCCTTAAAGCACTGTGAAGAGATCTCGGGATTGGTCAACACTCGCGTTAGTGCCAATCTGTAACCATTTCGGTCATCTATACGCGGTAAGACTGACCCTGGGATCGTGTGTATCCATTTCAGACTACTTTCGACAACTGCTAGAGGGACTTTCCATAAACCAATACCACGTGACTTCGTCAGCCAATCCGCTAAAGTCTACCGACGTAACCCCAACGTAATCCGCCATTTTCGAGTCATGTGATGATCTACTTGTTCAAATTTACAGATCTACCACACCTCTTGGATGATACGAAAGTTATTCATACATATATATTTTGTAAGCCCAGGCAATATCTGTTTCCGAGGTATGTATGAAAACCTGTAATTTATTAGCGTTTTCGAGTCTGTTCTCCGCCGGATGAAGGCCGAACAGAATCCGGTAAAATACCGGATATCGCTCCGCGATAATGGAGACACACGATTCGCAAGCCATCTTATGGATGGCGAAGTGTACGCAAATGGCGTTAGTGCAAGCCGATTAGATCCCACAGGCGACATATCCAAACAGGGGAGCATATAGTATATAATTTCAATTAGATTGGAACTTTTTCTTACGACACTTAGCATCAACTCCAAATATACATGAAATGAAAATTAAAAACAAATAAGATGGTTTCCCGCAAGACGAAAGCGGTCAGCAATTTCCAATGATGACAGCAAGACATCATGACGTTCTTTACATAAAATCCTTACCACTTACACGGATTCTGTATCCAAATGAATTTCCGAGTCGTTTCTATAGAGCATGGTGTATCTCAGGCACGTTTCGATTCATCCTCTCCCAGGGTGCTTGCGCTACTCTCCATTTACCTCTGTAGGGGTCTCGCCATTTTTGCAGGATTCTTGCAGAAATTAAGAACTGTTCTAGAAAGCTATTTTACTGATCGCAGAAAATATATTCATCTTGAAATACAGTAAACAGTTATTCAATGTATAACGCCAGTGCCAAACAGTTTGAAGGCAGCTTTTTGACAAATTACCCTAGAACCATATGTTGTGGAAATATATATAATCGGTGAGTCGCGACTGATATCAATTAGCCTAGTTAGACGATCGCCATGTTCGTTTACTGTAGCAACGGATGACCTCGGATCAACTCCGGCACAGCTCGTGAGACCCTGACAGCGTTGAATGGAGAGGCGCGAAGCCGAACGTAAAGAATGCCTGGTAGAGCTTGGTTTCGATTGTGATGTTCATTTGAACAGCATGGAGATGTAGAACACATGACGTTCGGACTCACATATAGGCACCAGACCCAACATTCTACGGAAGCGTATTAGTGCCAGTGTGAAAAAAAAATTTCCGAGATTTATCTCCTAATTAGGACTTATTATCTCCTAATTAGGAGACAATTATCTCCTAATTAGGACATATTATCTCCTAATTAGGACTAATTATCTCCTAATTAGGAGATAATTAGGAGATATTATGTCCTAATTAGGAGATAAATCTCGGAATTTTTTTTTTCACACTGGCACTAATACGCTTCCGTAACATTCACCATTCAGCCGTCGTCTATAAAATAATTTCTACATCGATAATGGAAAATAACCCAAGTTTGTTATTTACAAGAGAGAATATTGCTTTTATGAGAGCATATAGCAAATTTTAATTACTACACGCTAATCAGCTTGTTTTGGTCAAAATGTACCAAGTGAAGTTTATAAATCTACATATCTCTGAGACAGTCACTATATCCTTCAAATTTCAGGCGTGTCTTGAAATACTATAAGAACATTTATGAAGGCATCAACTCCGAACATATTTTCTGTTCTTCTTTCTGAGCTTTTGAAACAGATCAAATGTGAAAATTATGAGAAAATATTGAAATCCCTTGTCTCATGAAATGCGTGAGAAAGCGTAAGTCAAGCATAAAGATCAAATTTTCCCTGGGGTGGGGTGGGCATGTGGGCGGCATGTCCCTGAACCACCATAGTAGGGCACGCTTTTAGCGCGAGAACCGGCATGGGATCGTCGAAATTTAGCTTCCTACGCTGTTGGGGAGTGTGAAATTCTTGACCGCGGGAAAGTCAAAATCTTGGTTGACATCTTCATCTCATATCCTGTCTAGGACATGCTGCGAATAAGAAAGTCAAGAAACTACATGTACCGGGTAATCTCGAGGTGAACACGTTATAATAGTACTTTAAGCTGGAGCTGTTTAAGGTTTTCAGTGACGTAAAGCAGACCACGAATGTGTATAGGTTCGAATGTTGTTCGATATTAATGTGAAATGCTATGAACAGCGTGCGGCTTTAAAATGATATGGATTCTGAATGTGTTTTATCAAATAACTTTAGTACTTTTATGAATGGAAAGTAGTACAGTTATTTGATAAATAGGGGATCTCACACGAATGGTCATCGCATATGAAAGTCGTTGAGTAAATTTTGGGTATGTAGCTCACTGAAGCTCGCAACAATTTACTCCACTCGTTTCATAACTTTCATATGCGATGACCACTCGTGTGAGATTCTCTATATATATTAAAGTAAACTAGCTAATGTCATATAATGAATAGAAGAGGTGAAACATTTGTGCGGGAAGTCATTCTTTTAACTTCACACAACTGTCGAGTCATTTCGATCGTCGACACGTTTATGAAGATTTACCGATGGACATGGGGAGATGCCGTTGGAGTGCCAAAAATAAAATATTACCTTGGAAAGAAAATGTTCATTTATCATAGAAAACACCATCTTATGGTTTGATCAGAGTGAATTATGGGGCATGGGCCTTCGGGTTCTTGACTAACATCTCAAAGTAGTGCATTTGTGCAAAATCGTTGGTTTTGAGTGAGAACAAAACCTTCTGCTCTCTGTAAACACATGAACCTCATTGGGGCAAACACTAAAACGGGAAACATCAGATATACCTTGCCACAAGATGTCGCTCCAAGCAATACAATTAGAAAGACTCGCCCCCTTTTACTTCAAAGGATATCAGACTTTTCGGTCACTGTTTGCAGCCATAGACACTATATATCCAGCTGGGGAGAATTTCCCTTTAGCTCCTTCGGCTCAGTCGCTATAGAAGTCTCATTTTTAACATACACAATTCCTCAACCATAAGAAAATTAACACATAATTTATCTCAAAGTATATTACATCAAATAGAATTTGTTTCAAGAGGTGTTTGTTGAAATCTTGGAAACTACTGTGCGAAGTCACCCCTAAAGCGAAGAAACTCGTATATGTCCACGTTTGCAATTTCATTAATATTTAGGGCAATTTTTTGTTGTGCATTAGCGTCTAAATTTTTGCTACACAATACTCAAAAGTTGATGCTTTGGTACAGAAATAAAAATTCTAATCTTAATGCAACCACCCATGGTACGGAAATCCGTCTTATCGAAATTCAATCTAATTAAAATTAAATTCTATCTGCTCCCCCGTTTGGATATGTCGCTTGCAGGATCTAACCGGCTTGCTCTAACGCGAGTGTTGGCCAATCCCGAGAACTCTTCATAGTGCTTTGAAGGGAACATAATGATATGGGCTTTTTCGTTGGCTCAGTCGAACCAGGCGCCATGCTGTTGGGGTATCTCCTGATGTTGCTGCTCTTCCGCCAGATTGGCACCATAAAGCAGGGTATAAATATGGATTGGTCCTTGGCATAAACCTTGGGTTAAAGCGGATATCCAACCCTATCCCCCCTCCACGGCTGCAAGTAAAGTAGTTAAGATGCGGCCGTGATGTAATAAGACTATTAGATATTCATAACCTGGGCGCTCTAAGTATCAAATTCAATTGAAATCAGTAAAATCCTACATAGCGACATATACGATCGGGGAGCATTGATAGGATACTAACTTATTAAGACTAAGGAAAGTTCTGTCTATTATTGATGCGGAAATTCTTTTTGTGGACGACGGCTGAATACTGAACTTGAGTCTGAGGCCTATATGAAACGTTTTTCATTGGAGCAAATCGAGGATTTTACTATAGCATACCTTGATCTATCAGATGTGATTTTACCTAGAGTATACTCTCTCTCCCTCTCGTAAAACTTTTCTGTTGAGAACGTTTTACGCTTTGGCACATTAAACAACAAATAAACACATTTCATGAAAGTCCCAAGGGGAGATATGCACCGGTAATTGACAAAAGGCTCATAAAGAACCTCTGGATAATGATACTTTCTCTATTCTTTTTATTTTAATGAAATAATGTCGTGGTTTGACCGTTTCCTCGGAATAAAATATATGTATAAGACTGTGGAATTCGGATGCGGCCATCTTGCGTTTTCGCATTTTCGCATCTATAATACTAACGCGAGAATGCGAAAACCCTACGCGAAAACCCGAAAATGAGAGCATTTTCGCGTTTTCGCGTTAGTATTATAGATGGAAAAATGCGAAAACGCGAGATGGCCGCATCCGGCTTCCATACTGATCGGTAAGGAAAAGGGGGCTTTAAATACGCTTTCTATACTACTGACCTTTTCTCTTGGTAATTCGCCACATTAACCGGTCACTGCTTTGAAGATGTGGAATGGACATTGAGAACCATGTTGACAACCAAATTATCATTGGTCGTTGAGAATATCAACAACTGACGTAACACCTCTTGTCGGTTTTTATCGGTTCCAGATCTTTGGATAAGTTCAACTCGAAGTTCAGATTCTCATCCGAGCCAGTATTTTCTGGCAGGGTGTTTCACAATGTAGGAATATAATTATATTATAATTTATCCCTGCAGATGACTGGAATTATCAACTCGAAGTATCAGGCTGTCATGGTATTGTAGTCTATTATTAGACAGGATGCTTCTAAAATATATGACGCAAGCTTGTTTACGTGGGTTAATCACTTCGATCTTTCTAGAAGATTATTATAAATTGT
The DNA here is from genome assembly GCA_036873755.1 of Hanleya hanleyi. NCBI lineage: Eukaryota > Metazoa > Mollusca > Polyplacophora > Lepidopleurida > Hanleyidae > Hanleya > Hanleya hanleyi. The sequence continues at coordinate 128,632 of JAVTVY010035298.1, read as the reverse complement.
ATCCAGGCCAGATGATGATGTAATGTATGTTCGAGAGACTTCCTGATTTGGTAGAATGTACTGAAATGCCGCATGAAGTATAAATAGCGTAACACTCAGTTATTCGAGGAGGGAATTCAAACTGGTTTTATGTGGGTGCTTTATACTGTGTAACCTTTGCTGCGAACTGCTGGGTTGTATACTCATGTGAATTGATTTTTGGCTGCTGTGTAATCTACGTGATTGAACTGTCGGAAATTGGACATTTACTGGGACTCTAAACAACCGAGCAGTGTTGGACTACCAAAATACAGAAAAGTGATTTGTGCACGTCGGCACGGACTGTGAACAGATTTGTGCACGTCAACACGGACTGTGAAGTATACACCGGTATAGCATTGAACAGTAAGACTATATTTCACATTTATTCGTTGTATTGACCTTACTTAATTTGTATATTATTTTAGTATTGTAAATAAATATTTGATTGTTAATCCTTGACTTCACAAACCTTGTCTATTACGTTTTTCTGTTATCGTAAATTTGGCGTGACACAAGCAATCGCACAGAGTGCACGATAAGAGATGGGATTGTTCCTCAAGCTAATGTGATTTAGGTCAGTTTCAGAGTACTCATAGCCAAAGCCCAGCTTCGCTGTAGGTATCATTCTCTAGTTTGTAGAATACGACTTGGAAGCATTAAGAGAACATTCACAGAAACTAAACAAACCTACTGAAACATCTATCACCACCCAGACAAACCTTTATTTATCTGAAAGTCTATGTTAGCTTACACCAAATTGCTCGGCAACTGTGTTGGCATCCAGCCGACATTGCAGTAACACCGACATCTGTATAGTGTTTATCAACCTGATTTTTATATCATTATGCTAATCGTTATCGTCTGGAAATGACGCAATTCAGAGAGACCTGATTACAGTATATATCCCAAAATGTGAGGATTGAGCTATCAAAATCAAATTCATATTTAACTCACTTTTTCTATACCGTTTCGAAACGCCTTTCATCAGTGTTCATGTAACGGAATAATAGACTAAGGGAATTATATAAATGACTGGGGCTCACCGGACTGATTAGGATGTTGCCTAAATTAGTTTAATGACGCATCAGCACTTTTAACGTTTCCGCATTTTAACCAAGATGGCCGCTTCGATGACGTCACAGTGACGTCATTTTCATAATTGTTCGATTTTTCGGTCAGATTTTTGGGACTTTTTTTATATATCTAATTTCTCCGCAAAAGTCTCATGATGAAATAGTGAATAATAATCTGATGTGAAATAAAATAGATTTTGTCCCCTTTTCCTCGCGGAAAAGCAGAAATTTTGCAGAAAAATAACGAAAACAAATGTAAAGTTACCAAAACGCGGCTTCGTTACCTTTTCTCACAGAAGGGCAGTGAAAAATATACGGTCATAGAGCATCTTGATGGTAACTGATGTTGCTTAATGCCTGAAATAGTTTCGAAGACAGATCGTCGTAGTGAACTGAATTATCAATACTGTTACTGAGGATTATACAGTGTGTACCGGTGCATGTATATTAGAAACATTGATAGGTTCTATTGTAATATTTCTGTTAGACCTAATAGATAGCTACCGAGATGTGTGCAGGATATCCGATTGAAACATGATTCGATAAGCTATACCACAAAGCATCTTCACTCAAAGTTGATCAAACTTGGAAATATATAACACTAAACGGATATGGATAGTTTATTGTGCCCATCAAGTGTTATCGCTGGATATCAGGTACTGATGTTCGGGACCAGAGCCAATCAAGACACGGGGATTCGAATAGAAACAAAGCGATAGAAATATGTATTTGGAGTCGACTGATGGCTTTTCGTTGACTAGAGACAATGAAAACATAATATAAACTACATCAACAGACAATGGGCAATTTCCGTTATAGTTCAAAGTTAATCCCTGGATATGCTGTCTGGTCTCGATGACATCGGGTGGTGTACCGACACCTGGCTGGGCGCTTGAGCTCCGGTTCACCATTCCGAGTGCTTTTCTATGCCTTTGACCCAGAATATATTTTTGATAGATGATAACTGGTATACTGAGGTTGTCTGGGTTATCATAAATGTAAGCTTGTTGGTCCTTTCTTGGAATGGTGGGAATATTTTATCCATATTGTCATATTTATACCAGTTATCAATAGTTGAATAACCCGCTTCATGTTATAAACGTAGGGGAGAGATCATGAGAACATCCTGAAGCTCACGGAGGCCCAGGTGCTGTGCACCAGTGTCTCCGACACCGGGACAGGAGAGCATTTTCCAGGGATTAATGTGAGAATCTACCATTAGTGTAGCGCCAGGGGATGGTATCTCTGTGATATGTGTCAACCATAGGCGATTGAAGCTTCTTCCGATAATCGACATAGGAGAGACTCATAACTATATCTGCTACTATATACACGATTCTATACACTGTATCTGATCTACGGATACAACCAATAAAGAATAGAAGAGTACCATAGTCTTAAAACAGATCGTATAAATGGCCTCTACGGGTTCACAGGAAAGCCGTTTGGTCTCTCGAACGCACCTGTAACCGTCAAAGTGCTCCTGCCAGTGGCATGGAGCATAGCCGGCTATGGGCTCTAGATTCACTCTACATATGGATGGGCTCTGGTCACATATATTGAGAATGAACGGTTTGAGTCTCTCTGTCAATCCACCGAAAACTGGAAAATTGTCTAAATTGGCATATTTGAACAAAAATTGCTAATTTGCTCAATATTGCATATGTAACGATGTTCAACATGGATGATTAACTCCGATTAAAAAATGCAAAATGTTAAAAAGAACTCTCATACACAGCGACACGACAAATTTTAGGACGTGAATATCTCTGCAAATTTGAATACATGGCAGTGTGACTAACGTCACAGGACCTACGAAGTAGGGTGGGCATTAGGACTCCAACGCGCACTGAACTCTTGGCAATCCCCCCGCCCCAAGTTGAAATCCTGCCTATATTAAGATGGGCACTGCCCAAGTCAGAATCACCAGAGATTTTCATCAAAAATCACTAGAAATTTTCATAAAAAGTAGGTCAGCTCAGAACTTGCTAGTACCAGTCCCCTTATGCACCTTCACGCAAAAAAAACAAGGTCCTAATGTCAACGGTTTTCCTTATTTTGCCGACGAACGGATTCGGATGGACTCACTCACTGACTGACTACCGGACAATTTGCAGATGGTAGCCTACTTCGTAGGAGAAATGAACTGATGTGAACCAATAATGTACAAATTTGACCTCAGGATAATATACGCAAGACAAAGGTTATTAAAATGTCCAATATGGACATTAGGGTGTGTATGGACATTACCAGTGTCTACAATGCAACATTGTAGACACAAATGCCTCCTCTGATATACCGGTAGCTGTTTTTCATGTGAAAGGACCTGGCCCGGTTTAATGAGATTTTGGCCCCCATGAGGTTCGTTTTGAAGTGCCGAAATGAAATATCTCGTACGAAAGATATTTTTTCAGTTAGCGTAAAGTTTACTATCTCGTCTTATGATCTGAGTGTTTTGTAGGCCCTGGGTCGTATGATTTTTTAATAGCAGCATCTTGAAGTAGTGGATTTGTGCAAAATCGTTTTCTGAGGTGAAAACAGCACACTTTTCTCTGCATAAACATATGTAGCCAGTCCAGAACCAAAACCGTGTTTGGGCAACAACAAACTATTGGCACGGTCAATATTTCGGGGTTAAGTTTATCTTGATTCTCGATTGGCTTCATATGAATACGGAGAGAAAAGTGTTCTCTTTTCACCTCAAAAAGACGATTTTTTACAAATCCACTACTACAACATGCTGTTATCAAATAGACATAAGACCCAGGGCCGAGAAAATACTCTGAGTATAAGACAGGATAATATACTTTACGCTAACTTTTCTTTCGTACGTGATATTTCATTTTTGCATTCCAAGCCGTACCTCATGGGGGCCAAAATCTCATTAAACCGCGCCAGGTCCTTTGATTGACTCGGAGCGCATGAAACTAATGTAAATAGCATTATGCTGTTAGAAAGAATAACCAAAATATTCACGTCGCATCCAATCGAATGCCCGTTACAGAATACATTACTCGGTCGATATTTCGACCCAGCCTATTCGATTTACCTATTCGATCTATCACGTCATCTATAGCTGGCGAAATACTATGGCATGCACCTTCTCCCTCTCCTCGTTCTCCTCCTCCTTCTCCCGACTTTTCTTATTCAATTCTCTGACTTTCAACAAAATGACCAATTTCTCTCCAAATTGACCAGGACAAATATGGGGTCATGCAGATTTTGGCGTACCGAAATTGAGGTCAGTGGGTCAAAGGTCGAGGTCACTGTGGTCTCAAAAATTGAGTGGATACGTTAGTGATAAACGATATGCCAGGTACTGAAATGATCAAAGAGCAAATAGACCAACGGTCAATATCACGGTGACACCCCTATACAGGAAATTACTGAAATTATTGCACTATTACTCTGGTCCAAGGATGTAGACTGTCATTAAACTTCAGGAATACCTCACGCTGGTGGCAAACAAAATTAAGGTAGAAAGGTCAAATGTCACGACCACTGAGGATACAACAAATCGGAAAACCGCTGAAAGTCACATTTTTGTGGGTGTAGCCTATGCATTAGTGGGAAGCGATGTGTCGAGTCTAGCAAGATTGATGTCAAATGGTCAACACATTTTAACACGTGAGACTCAAGATTTCGTTTTAATAACGTAGCCCCTGTTGCCAATTAGGCTCTTGTTATATCCATATCTTATCTATCAATATTAATCTGCTGTAATCCTGAGTACATGTATATCTAAGCTTGGGAAAATATATATGTTGCCATAGCGACATGTGTTAATCAGATATATGGGGTTGGGTAGTAAGAGATCTCAAACGTATGCTGACGCAAAGAAGTTTTCGGTATGAAGTTTCGTATGAAGTTCAGCTGTTTGTAACAACAATTTATACCTAAATACTGTGCTTAATGACTTGCAGGTACCATGTGGGACTGCCTTTGGAATTCTAATCGTCGCCAATCAGCGTCCTCAATGAATTAGACTCTCTCGCTTTTCTACAACAGGACCGATCGTTATCGGAGATAGTTTCTTATCAGCGAACGAAGGTTTACCTGGCTAAATATAGACTAGTCGTCCATCACGTTTTCACAAAATATTCAGCGACATTGATTGACGTTTGAGCCCACGGCTATACCATTAGTGACCGGGTCACCGACAAAATCTTCTGACGTCACAGAATAGGAGCTTCCCACGGGGATCTTGGATTGTCCGCAATTCACAACTCATAAATGACACGACCCGGGAGCGCTCGGAAATTGGAACACCTTCGTCATCTACGCAAATGAGAGTAACTTACTTTACTGGATTCGCCGAGGGCCGTCAGTAGATTTGGCCCAATGTGATTGTTCGAAGGACAAATTGACAAGAAATATTGACTGTTCGTTGTGATTTCGATTTAGGATACATTTACGCAGTAGCACTGAATAAAATGTTAAATGATTGCATTTCGGAGATGCATTCGGTTCAAAAGAAAAAGTATTTTCGAGAAGTAGGACTTTCAACGAGACTAAAAAATGGCGGCTCACGCATGGAATTTGAATATTTACGTCAGTTATTTCGAATAAAACTGGGTGTCCGTATGCTTAGAAAGGCAAAAATATAGTAACACAAAGACGTATAATTGATGAAAAATAAGGCTGCATTTAGGATTTCGGCAGATGACGGGCGCGACGTTCAATTGTTCCAGTTGACGTCAAAGTCAGTCCGACTCCCATAGATGACGTCGGTGATCCGAATGGGTGCTCGAACTGAGGGGTTAGTGTTATCAGATACATCACTATGTAATTATTATATCCGATATCGACCCAATATATTTATAACGTGAGTTTTATAGTGACGCCTTCACATATTGAGAAAAACTTAGTGCACATGTACCTATTTCGAGGTGAGGTTTTTTGTGTGTAAGATTTGAAAAGGAAGAAATCAATGCATGCATACAAATGCACGTCGGATATTTAAACAGAAAAAGGTTCTCCCAAGCCATTGCAAATTTGATTCGCCAATGAATCGAATAGGTTTCATTTTCCGCATTCCACGAGGACACAAATTCCAGATTTTAGATATGTCTGAATCTGAGGTACGAAAAACGATGTGATTTTCACATTCATATTCGATATATATGTTTGTTATTATAAAGATATCAGGCATATATGGCAAAATTCATTCGCAGTTAATTCTACTTTCGTAGACATATGTTTTGAAATGCTCCTTTGTTTTCACGCAAAATCCAAAAGACTGAATTTGGTAATGAAATTAAATAGCTTATTTCAAGTTCATTAGATAAATAAATGTGTGACGAAAACCTAGACATCCGATGTAGGGAGTGGTTGGGTGTGGTTTGCATGGCGGTACTAAACACCCAAATCCTTAAAGCATACATAAATTTCCGCCTTAAGACTATAGTTATGTACACATAGAACTCCGTTCTTATGGTGTATGTTATTGATATAATCTATATGGCAGGGTCAATTTGGTGTCAGAAGTGGGATGTGGTATAGACTTTGAGGTTGTACATATGTCCACAGTTAACGTTTGTGGTTTTGAACCTAGACTGCTGGGCGTATGGAACTGAGATTTTAAACATCGCTGATTAAACAACAGTACGTGTGATAGGCGCGTGACTGTTCATTGATGTCTTCAGGTATACTCGGAAATGAAAACGATTTTCTAAAATATATGTCCGGGTTATTAAAACAGAGAGGATGGCGTTCATTGGTTGGCAGGAGATTTGCGCAAAAGAGCACAAATTTGAATGAAGGGAGAAAACGGACACCTAGATTGTGCATGGTAATCGTGCAGCTAGAATGACAACAACTACGAGGAATGCTATTGGGTAAGGCTGACTGTAGAAAGAAAATGCTGTACAATAAACATCAAATATCCCAGTCCACTCGACCAAGCAGGATTAACCTAGATTGAGGTCAAATCTAGTGGTTCTACTGCTTCTCGTGGTAAATTTCAGTACCACCGGGCTGTAGTTTAAGGCATATGGGTCAACCGAAGCCTAAGAGCATTCCCGAGTATTTCCATAACCCGTGAGATTATCTAGTGGACACTTCTCACCAGAAAACGTAAAAAACCAATTTAATTGGCTGCCCTGTTGACTTCAAAGTGATGTCATCTTTTTCGGAAGATATATTCCGACCGATTTCTTGATCGAATTTTCGATTTGTGTTTCTATTCTCTTGGAAATAAGGAGGAGGCGTACGTTTGTAGGGATCGACCAGACCTCATATTGCCATGCAAAGTAGCAAAGGTTTTGTTCATGTAGGGTTGTCCGAAGCACTCCTCTCTCCTGCATCCGCTGAGAAAAAAAATCAAATTGTTCAAGTTTGCTACATTATTGTCACACCACCAAGGCTCAACTGCTTGATAAATTGAGTCTAATAATGTTTTTTTTGATTATTATTTTTTGTCATTTAGTAGCATTCACTACGCATTCCCTCAATTCTCAAATCTCCCTTAATGAGCTTATGCAAGCCATGTAATGTTAGCAGTCTCATAGCAATACATCTTGTGGCACCAACACAGGGTGGGGGGGGGGCGAGTCGACGCACCGCTGGATTAGGGGTACTAAAACCCAGAAAACCCTTTATATATTATTAAGATGTGGATATTATATAGTATGAATATATCATTATGAATATAATAGGTCAATATATATAGATGTAGATATCATTTCTTTGAAGTAAAATGGATATGGTAATCCCGTTCTCCAGGAGTCTGTTATCCTCTGTTAAAATCTATCGAATCACGCGAGTTGGAACAAATAAATTCATAGTATGTGACAATCTAGTAATTCAAATAAACCTTTTTTATCTAGGTAACAACACGTCCAAATCCAAATGTGAAGGACAAACATTATCTTGTCTCATGGTGATGTCACTTTCGGTGATTACGTGACTTCTGGTGATAACGTCACTTCCGGTAATCACGTCACTGCTTCTTCCTTGGCCCTGGTCTTGATGACCTCACTACTCCTGGCCATGCTCATTCTCAGGCTCTTGTGAGCTGAGATTATCGCTTTTACACTACTCTCGCTAGTTTATCGTACACTGGTATCTTCCAGTGATTCCCTCCATGATTTGTCACTCAAGGTACATTTTGCTCTTGTCTGTGTAAGAAATCTATTAAGTCATATACATGTATGTGCGTTATAGGTTGGATGAATTATTTTGAAATCTGGGTATAATGCAGCAAAGTCGCGCATACGAGATATAATTTTTAAAATCAAAATAGAGTTACCTTCCCTTTTCCGACTGAAAATTATATCTCCACTAATTATTGGCATGAACTGTCACATGAAAAAATATGGTGGTCGTACACCTTATTCTGATTGGTTGAATTTTCATGTGGCAATCAGGTATCTGGGGATGGAGTGGGAATTCCAAGGGGTTTCCCTTTGTTTAAAACTGCAAGGAACCATAGATGTCCCCGCAACAATTGACACGGGTTATACTCGAGGTATCACGTGAACAAACATGAACGACAATTCTTTACAGATAGTACATACGTCACCAAACATGGTAGTCGTAAAAAAGATTCTGATTGGTCGAGTCTATAAACCTAAACCGATTTTACTCCGGAACCTGCCCCTAATCTTGAGCCTGATCGCTCCCTGAAAATGATGTTGATCTTGTGTTACATCAATTTCTGTGATTATCTCACTTGCAATGATGACGTCACTTACGGTGATGCCGTCACCTCCAGTGATGAGGTTGCCCTCCAGAGTTTCATAGCAAAGAAGTGTAGACCGTCCGTTTTCAGCTACTCATTATTGGTTTTGTCTTCTTAATAGCTTATATCTATAATACTATCCTGTTCAGCATTGTCATAGCTGCACATGGATATATGCGGATCGATGGCTACACAGTGATCGGGATCATGGAGTAGATTTTGTCCTGCCTCAGTTATAACTTGGTTTGGCTGTGCATAAAAATCATGACTCAATTACGGTGTGGAAATCTGATAGATAACGGGTAGGTTGACCACTTTTCCTCTTTTTCATGTTGGCACTTGGCCTGGGAAGACCGGACAGAAGTTTAATTGAAATCGCTCTTACAGATTTTACTGGAAATTCGACCGATTTGACCATTTTTCGACATTTAAGGGGTTTTCTATGAATAATGAAGCAAGCTTGGAGCGGAATGTTCGAGATTCAATTTTCTATAACAGATCAGTGCTGTATCTTAAATAATGGTTTAATCGTGCGCTTGTAGAAATGGGTTGAAGTTTGTACGACAATTGGTAGCCGAAAAGCGGAGCCCTGTCGAATAGAAGAAACCCTGGAGGGCAACCTGGCGTCCTTCCTTGACCCTGATCTTGATGATGTCACTGACCCTGCTCCGGCTCCTGTGAGCTGAGACTCTCATTTTTTGTACTACTGTCGAGAACAAATTCTGAAGACCACGACACTGAAGCTCATGTCATCTCCCGATCGAATTGTAATAGTATGATTGCCGAGAAGGGTCATCGCACTCACGCTCTAAACCTATGACGCAAGAATGCGAAGGCGCATGCGAAGAACGAGTCGCAAGAATGTGATCGAGGGTGCGAGGAACGAGGATGCGATGGGCAGGAATTATCACAACATTTTCTTTCCCTGAATGAACAACTCTCAGAATATTGTTTTCGTGGGTTTATTTATCGAAATTTAATTGAGCAATTGACAAAGGTACCGGTATGCAAACTCGTATCCTTATAGGAATCTTCGAACCATACCCCTCTTTACCGTTTCGGCGCAATTGTAGGCCTACTGACAGAAAAGAAGTTTCACGGTTGTCTGTCACTGGAATACGAAAATAGGAAATTTCTAGACAAATATTTTCATCATATCACATCTTGCTTGAAAGCTTTCGGTATCCTCTTTGAAACTATACGTAAACGATGATAAGTATATATCTCAGCTCCATTCGTGCTCATGACAGTGTTGATATTTGTTCGGAACAGTCAAAGCTACCAGTATACAGAGGAAGTTAAGGTCCCGACTTCCTCAGCGATAAGCTTTTGTATACTTTATCAGTTACTGCTGCAAGAAATAAACTGAACAACTTCAGTTATATATTATGTAAAAACTGTCGAGTCCAAAAATTTGAATTCTGTGATAATTTTGTCCTTCCTGTATCGAATTATTCGAATTTCAAATGAATATATGTCCTTCAAAATTTAGATTTTCTTTCTAATAACTTCCATAAGTCATTAGAACTCGCGATTCTCATCAAATAAACTTCTCAATCCAAAAAAGCGAATATTTTTTTTTATTTTGTGCAGCCAATGGAAATGATTTTTCAATGGTTTCAAGCTCAATAATTCGAATAAAATATAGCAATATCACCCCTTCATCAAACAGTATTATACCACCTTTTAACCGGGGTACATTTGAGATATTTTAGGCAGGCTAATTCAGTTCTATATATGTAAAGTGTGTTCATTCTACGACTTCACGGTGTGTTCCTTTTCTATAGTCTTACATAACGCATTCATCCTTCTTCTAATTTTTAACAATTACTCATTCGAAAGTCCAAAGAGATTTCGATAAATACATTTTCAAGCCATTTTGCAGCTTCAAATTTCAGCTGCCGACATAAGCCCTGTTCACCAGAATATATATATATATGAGTGAGTGAGTGAGTAGTAGGGTTTAACGTCGTTTTCAACCTCCTTTTAAGTCATATCACGACGGTGCCTACATGTGTCAGAACACGAGAGTGCCCACAGTTTCTATTACCCTGGACACTGATCAGCCCTGTACATCACCCGGTCACCCATCCAAGTATTGACCTATAGTTTAACGTTGCTTAACGATTCATCATGGGGTTTACACAAGTATTGACCTATAGTTTAACGTTGCTTCACGATTCATCATGGGGTTTACACAAGTATTGACCTATAGTTTAACGTTGCTTCACGATTCATCATGGGGTTTACACAAGTATTGACCTATAGTTTAACGTTGCTTAACGATTCATCATGGGGTTTACACAAGTATTGACCTATAGTTTAACGTTGCTTCACGATCCATCATGGGGTTTACACAAGTATTGACCTATAGTTTAACGTTGCTTCACGATTCATCATGGGGTTTACACAAGTATTGACCTATAGTTTAACGTTGCTTCACGATTCATCATGGGGTTTACACAAGTATTGACCTATAGTTTAACGTTGCTTCACGATTCATCATGGGGTTTACACAAGTATTGACCTATAGTTTAACGTTGCTTAACGATTCATCATGGGGTTTACACAAGTATTGACCTATAGTTTAACGTTGCTTCACGATCCATCATGGGGTTTACACAAGTATTGACCTATAGTTTAACGTTGCTTCACGATTCATCATGGGGTTTACACAAGTATTGACCTATGTTTAACGTTGCTTCACGATTCATCATGGGGTTTACACAAGTATTGACCTATAGTTTAACGTTGCTTAACGATTCATCATGGGGTTTACACAAGTATTGACCTATAGTTTAACGTTGCTTCACGATTCATCATGGGGTTTACACAAGTATTGACCTATAGTTTAACGTTGCTTCACGATTCATCATGGGGTTTACACAAGTATTGACCTATAGTTTAACGTTGCTTCACGATTCATCATGGGGTTTACACAAGTATTGACCTATAGTTTAACGTTGCTTCACGATTCATCATGGGGTTTACACAAGTATTGACCTATAGTTTAACGTTGCTTCACGATTCATCATGGGGTTTACACTGCTTCACGATTCATCATGGGGTTTACACTGCTTCACGATTCATCATGGGGTTTACACTGCTTCACGATTCATCATGGGGTTTACACTGCTTCACGATTCATCATGGGGTTTACACTGCTTAACGATTCATCATGGGGTTTACACTGCTTCACGATTCATCATGGGGTTTACACTGCTTAACGATTCATCATGGGGTTTGCACTGCTTCACGATTCATCATGGGGTTTACACTGCTTAACGATTCATCATGGGGTTTACACTGCTTAACGATTCATCATGGGGTTTACACTGCTTCACGATTCATCATGGGGTTTACACTGCTTCACGATTCATCATGGGGTTTACACTGCTTCACGATTATCATGGGTTTGCTTAACGATTCATCATGGGTTTACACTGCTTCGATTCATCATGGGGTTTACACTGCTTCACGATTCATCATGGGGTTTACACTGCTTAACGATTCATCATGGGGTTTACACTGCTTAACGATTCATCATGGGGTTTACACTGCTTAACGATTCATCATGGGGTTTACACTGCTTCACGATTCATCATGGGGTTTACACTGCTTCACGATTCATCATGGGGTTTACACTGCTTCACGATTCATCATGGGGTTTACACTGCTTCACGATTCATCATGGGGTTTACACTGCTTAACGATTCATCATGGGGTTTACACTGCTTAACGATTCATCATGGGGTTTACACTGCTTCACGATTCATCATGGGGTTTACACTGCTTCACGATTCATCATGGGGTTTACACTGCTTAACGATTCATCATGGGGTTTACACTGCTTCACGATTCATCATGGGGTTTACACTGCTTCACAATTCATCATGGGGTTTACACTGCTTCACGATTCATCATGGGGTTTACACTGCTTCACGATTCATCATGGGGTTTACACTGCAGTAAATACTATCTGGATTTCTTGCTCGACAACAAATTTTCAATAACTAATATATATTTCTTCTTTGTAAGAAATACATTTTCGTCGTTTTGTTTATCTAACCTCTGGATGTAAATGTTTTTTTAATATTGAGCAAAACGAATATTTCGAATTCTGGAAGCCTATCAAAGAGAAACCTTGCGATGAGATAAAAACTCCTGATATTTCTTCTTTGTAAGAAATACATTTTCGTCGTTTTCTTTATCTAACCTCTGGATGTAAATGTTTTTTTCCTACGAAGTAGGCTACAGATCGCAAATTGTCCGGTAATGAGTCAGTCAGTCCATCCGAATCCTTTCGTCGGCAAAACAAGGAGAACCGTTGACATTAGAACCTTGATGTTTGGCATGAAAGTGCATTAGGGCATTGTTACCAGCAAGTTCTGAGCTGATCGAATTCTGATGAAAATTTGATTTATAATTATTTTTTTATTATTTATTGATGACTCGAGTGCACTGTCATGCCCATCAGGAACCCTTGGCTGTATTCTTCACTGTGACTTTTAAGCGCCTGGGACTAACTTCGGCCGCCCAGCACTAAAGCAAGAAAAAAATGATGCGCCCAGCTCTCGAAAATATCAGTAACTTTAATGGTACTTGCCAAAATATGTCGGCATTATACGTTTCCAGGTAGCTCCGCCATGTTTTCCCTAATAGTCCACGCCACGCTTCCCGAACATCTGCCGTAAATTGTTGGAAATATTCGGGAACCCTCGTGATCATGCTGGTCGCTGTTAGCCGGTGGTATTGCGGAAGGCTACCGAAATCCCAGAATCTCGCGTCAGGCGAGCTGTATATGCCACGATGCATGAAGGAAGCAAATCATTTGATCGGAGAATGGAGGTTGTTATTTCGTCAGCTGCGAAGTTTTACCGAGCCATGAATATCACTATTGACATGTATTTTATAAATCATTGTCATGAAGCGCCAAGCAACTTTGAAAAACTTCTTCTCACAGAAGCGTCAGAGGTCCAATGAAGGTAAATCTTTTGTTGGCTTTCGGTGGTCGTTGTTGTTGTTCTAAAACGTCAGCTTCCAAAAAATATTTTAATTATATCTATATTAAAAGCACACATGCATGTGTGCGCTCGCTCGTACGTCGTAATCAGTCTATTAGATCTACATGTACTATCTATAATATGGCTAGTTTAACAGTACACTTGAATCCAGTATTAAACTGGAGATTCCTGAGTAATCTATTTTTAGCCTAACATTGTAATGTTGACACACATTCCGATGGTATCCGTTTTCACTCATTTGCTGGTCATGGAATTTCGTTGAGATTGAAGGCATATTATACTGCACGTTTTATATATCCAGCCTATACAACATTGCATCATTTCTTCAGTTCAGTCATTAGTTAAAAAATGTTCTACCTCAAAAAGAAATAAAAAATGACTGGATTTTATGAGAGAAATTACTAAATTTCAACACAACAATGACCCTATTATATGTTATTACTGAAGAAATCGATAATAAAATCATCGTTGTGTTTTAAATTCAGTAACCTATAACCAGTTGTTTATTTTGTTCGTGTGTGCTTTATTGTTCATTGATTATTATTATATACTCTCTTCAGATGAGGTACCTTGAAGTTGAATGCCAAATAAATATATCCATGGAGAATGGCTCTCTAGCGATGCCTGATTTGATTCTTGCATTCTAACAAATCTCTGATCTTGACCTTTCTCACTTCAGATTTTGCTTATCCAGTTTCCTGTCTTATTTAGGACTACAAACATTTACTTCTCGACTGCTCTGACAGAGCATCATTCCCTACGCTAATTTAAGAAAAATCGCCTAATGCCGAGAGGGGGGGGGGGTGGTTCCCCGCTCTCTCGGACTCTCCCCCCAACACTTCGTGCTGTACTGCTGGGCTGATCAGTCTCCAGGATAATAGAAACTGAGGGCGATAATAGTTGCTACGCTAATGACTCACCAGCGGTGACATCTGGAAAAGTTAATAGTTCCCACTGTCAATTAGAGACGCTTTTTCTAAATTCTCTCGTGGTAGCACACAGGGCCCCCAAGTCATCTCTCGAGTACACACTTAAATTATCTCAAACCCTATTTCGTAGGTCCAGTGACGTTAGTCACACTGCCATGTTTAATATTGAGCAAAACGAATATTTCGAATTCTGGAAGCCTATCAGAGAGAAACCTTGTGATGAGATAAAAACTCCTAATTCATCCGCTTATCTGATTATGGAGAAACAGTATTTTGTACCCACACCCCTTCATCCATATAGTCAAAACAAAATATGCTCTGAAAAATATTAGTGTCATGCAGAGCCCAGATATGTCATTCACAATATGTGATTTTCAACTGCCAAACTTTTTTTCAAAGAATAGCACAGTCTAATTTTCTTGAATTAATAAGTTTTCAGATTTTAATATAAAAAAAAAACAAACAAACAAACAAACAAACAAAAACCCCAAAAAACAAAAAAAAAACAAGGAAGAATGTAACTATTTATTTCCGCACTTATCGACCCGTCATCATGCAGGACACAATAATACCTGCACTCTGCTTTGAAAAATAAAGTAACTGTAGGGCCTAGGTCGAATGGAGCTACATGGGGGGAACTAATGGCGTGAAAGCCATTGTATAAGCACAATTTATTCTCAGCGTGTGTAAGTGATACTGATTTTATCAGCATGTGTATGAACTGGTATTAAATTCCCAGATTCCTAATCTTAGCGAATGCACTCGGATATTAAGTGCGTCTATGTTATTGGAGACAAGCACTTAACACGTTTGCTGGCAAGACTCGCTGATTCCGAACTACGATTGGTCAATGCGCTTTCGGGTAGATTGCACGTACATGAAAATAATGTCAATCATTATACGCTCCCTGTGAAAGATAAATTAGCCACGTGTGATTTTTCCTTGTATGTGACATAATAACTGTAAACGCAGCCTCCGGGAAAGAGTAAAAACAGAAGTCACTGAATGGATTTCACAACCTCCATCAGGTTAATCAAGTACATACTACTGAAACCGTGACATTGCAAAAGTTTGCCAGACATGGTTTGTACTTCCTGTAGGGTATTGCATGGTACAGGAACAATTCGAAGGTTTAATTTCATCATACCGGAACACGCACGGTAGGATCTGGACCGAAAAACATAACTTTAGATTTGACACAAAGCTATTTTAGTTTATGTTATTGCTCAGGTGCTGCAATCGGAGATACTTCCAACCTTTTTAAAGTTAATTATTTGACTTTTTACAATTACGAAAATTTTGATTTTTTGTTTGCACACAGAGTTATTTTCTTAATTTAGCGTAAACCAACGCAGACAAAACGAAATAAAGAAGCGAATTGGACGATTTTTTTAAAGTAACGATTTCGTTTTCAGAGTACGGAATAGGGGAGTTAAACGTAAAACAACATTGGTTTTCAAACACTTTTATATGGGAAACGGAAAGTGAAACGCTAATGAAACGCTTCCACGAGGGAAATATTGGCGATCCAACGCTTTTATGAATGAAATTTATGGGCGTTCAAAAGCTATGTTATATGAGCTCAATACAACCGAAAGCATTCCACCAAATGGAATTTCACGTTAATGAAACGAAAATAAATGCACGTTCAAATGGTATTTATATTAGCGAAACGGTTTCCCCACTCAAAAAAAAAACAAAAAACGGAACGACAATTAAACGCTAACGAGAATATTAAATATAGAAGCAACGCGATTTAAATGAAATCGAACATTAAGCGTAATCCTAAATTCGAAAGATCGTGGGCAAATTAAATATGTCGCCAACGCAGGATCTTCATAACGTTGCCTTTGTGACCTTTCTCGACATTTTTTTCAAGCTTGAATCTTTGGTTTTCCTGAGATGATGATTCTCCATTATAATAACTAGATCTTCGAGAGCACATAAATAAACATGACTTCATTGTGCCACGTGCCCTCCTTCTCCCCTCCCGGCCAACCTACGGGCCACAACCCCCTAAACCACTCTGCAGTCCAAGTCGGGGTTATGGGATTTCTGCATGTCTTAGGGTGCGATGAGAAGATATGCCAGGAAGATCAAGAATCTGGGTATGAACGAAAGGGGATTTTATCCATAATTATAATCAAGAATGACCAGTCCTATTTTATTTAGCTTTCCAGAAATCAGAATAAATATTAAAAAAATAATTCCTCCATAAGCACCAGATTCGACCTTTATTAGGCAGCTGTCGTCTCCAAAGATTTCCAAGTTCAGTTATTAAAGTACAGCTATGAATTAGCACTTTAGCACCTGAAACATCATCAAATGCAATGACAGCTTCCCACTATAAGTTAAAGTTAATCCCTGGACAATGTGTCGGTGAAACTGGTGCACAGCATGTGGGCCAACGTGAGCTTCGGATTGTTCTCTTGGTCTCTCACCTATGTTTGTGACATGGAACGAGTATTTCAACTGATGATAACTGGTATATTTTCGACCAGAGTTTGCCAGGGTTATCATAAATGTAACTCGTTGATCCTTTCTTGAAACGGTGGGAATATTTTATCCATATTATCATATTTACACCATTTATCAATAGTTCAAAAACCCGCTCCATGATATAAACATAGGGGAGAGCTCAAGAAAACAACTCAAAGCTGCCATTGATTGTGGAGACGGACTCTCACCCACACACACGCACATTTTCACCTGGAAATCCACATTGGCCTTTTCTCAATTTTTCAAATAACAAATAAATCACCCCGTTCCTCTTTTGTGTGTAACGTTGATAAAGCTATTTTTCACTCCGAAACCTGCAAGTTTATATTTTCTTGAAATTTACATGCTGAAATATCAGCCTCGAAGGAGTTGCGATGGTCAATCGCATATACATGGGAGATATGATTGGTCAAAATGTCCTCTCTGGTTTATTTTTTGTATTTTTAGGTATTTCTATAGGGGGATTTTCTCGTGTAACAATAATATCACACCATAAACCAAAACCATTTTTGATTCTTTCAAATAAGCAGCCTTTTTAATATATTGTGTGGCAATATAATTTGACTTTGAGCTGTCATTTTTGCTACATGTATGAGAGAACACCCGCCTATAAATGCCTAAAACCACAGGGGCTCGTTACCGTTGTTAATTGGTTAAAAAAGGTTGATTATAGGGGGGGTCGAGGTCGGTACCGACCTCGACCCTATAATCAACCTTTTTTAACCAATTAACAACGGTAACGAGCCCCTGTGCCTAAAACATACCAAATTAGGCCAGGGAGCACATTTTGATCAATTATATCTCTATTGTAAGCCACTGACCATCGCAATTCTATATCGATTCTGATATTTCAGTATTTAAAGTTCAAGAAAAATCTGATTTGGCAGGTTTTGGATTGAAAACGTGACATATCCTTTTATATTTGTATTACAAGTGAATTGAGATGGTTATGATTTGTGTAGCAAATTCATATTCAAATAAAATTTTCCCTATTATATAATGTTTTACTTCTAGTACACCAAAGACTAGATTTTTTACCTGAACTTCAAATTTCCGCTGTTTCAAGATGCATGTATTGAGATATGTACATGAGAAGTCAGCCTCTTACCCAAATAAATCACGACAGCATCTTCCAAGACAAGACGACCAAGATGGCGTCCATCATCGTACATCAAGAACCATCACACCCGGAACACTATTGCCAATTTCGTCACCGAAAAGCTTTTTCATAGATTAATGGGTTCGACATCTCTCGTTTTTGCACTTTCGAACATATTTATTCGCTACATTCATCGGCGAAAATACCTTTTCATTGATTACGATATATCGCTTCTGGTTTCGTCGGTTGCTCTCCCAAGAAACCAAAATGGCGTCGATGGCAATCTGGACGACACTGCCGAATACGTCAACGAATAATCCTTCTTTTGGTGGTTATATGGGTATGGCAATACTGGTTTCTGTGATCTTTTAAATGTCCCAAGCAACTTCTAGAAACCAAAGTGGCGCCCCTAACACCCGGAACACTATTGCTGATCGCGCTATAAAACAACTTTTTGGTAGATACATTTTTCATGAAATATCAAGCGATATTGTTTTTTTGTGTGCAATTCTACGATGTTCGAGACTTTTCTCTAGAAACCAAGATGGCGGCAAATGGTTCATAACAACCAGAGTACATTTGTTTTGCACATAGCCTGTGAAAAATAGATTATTACACTTTTTTTGGTGTGGAGATACTGTGTTACTTCTTGCAAATTCCAACATGTCCGATGCTTATGGCAACCATAGCAACCGGATCGCTATCGTCAATTTTTTCACAAAAACATTTTGTATGAATTATTGAGTCAGATGATTCTGAATATGGCACTTTCAGCCAAAATAGTTCCCATGGCAACAAAAACGCAATTGTTAATATAGTTAGTGAAACTGATTGGCGTATAGGGAATGGCGATTCACAATGCCGGTACAAGACAAATTCCCTTCAGCTAATCTTGGAAACTCATATTACCACTTACAGCTGACGATTCATTTAAATCACAAAAGCTTCGGATTCATTATCCGAAATAATCACTGATCGGGGCGAACGAAAAGTTCACATCTTATTCAAAAAAAAAAATTAATAATTTGGCAGTTCAGTTTGTTTTGTCAGCAACATATTAAAGCGGACGTGTTATGTGATGGCGATTTCCATATGTCTGTCCGTCGGTCCGTCCGTCTGTCTGCCCTAGGTCTGTCCGTCTGTCTGTCCCTTCCTGTCCCGTGTATAACTGTCACAGTTTCTATCAACAGATGCAATTTTTTGCGCGAGTATACAACAGGTAGAGACGATGTGTCGCGTATCACAATTTTAAGTCGAGGTCAGAGGTCAAAGATCACTGTGACCTAAAAATCAGGGAATCATTGTGAGTAGATTCATTAGTTGTGAAAGATGTGTCACGTACCAAAACTGAGGTCAAGGTCAAAGGTGATGGCCACTGTTACCCCAAAATCAGGATTAAAATTCGCATTTTTGTCAGTAAATACATTAGGGGGAGACGATATGCAATGTACCCAAATTGAGGTTAAGGTCAAATATCCAGGTAACTCGGATCCCAAACTAGAAAATCATTAAAAATCACATTTTGTTTGTCAGTATAGACACAGTAGGATAACGATGCGTGACCTGCCAAAATTGAGGACAATGAAACTGTGACCCGAAAATCAGGAAATCATTAAAATCACAATTTCGGTGAGACGATGTTGTGCGGGCGTATATTGAAGTCAATTTGGGCTCTTGTTTAGTATGCTCAGCTAGTATTTACCAGTGTACTAATTATACTATTTATATATAGGTAAATAAAAGTGTTTCAAGATGCCTATAATATACAGATATGATTCGATTTAAAATCTGAAACGACCCGGTTTATTCGAAGTTATGTGGATTGACTGGAATTCATATCCATGCACTCATGATATATAAAAACAATTATAAATGAGAAACAAATCAATATAACGGAATCTAAAAAAAGGTCATTAAAGCAGATTAAATCGGTTTATGCGTTTAACAACAGAATGCACCAGGTTAACGTGTATGCCTATGTATTCGACATGTTGTTTTACCTGTCAGTTTTATTTGCGTTGAGCTTGTAAATAGCACTATAAACATGGCGCACCTGGAGAAGAATCGGCCATAGTGGAAATTTTTTAGTCGTTTCGATGGATAAAAATATATAACAGTATATCAATGACCTGTGCCCATCGCGGTGCGATGGAGTGCCCAAGTACATCCATCCATCCATCCATACGGTATATGTCGGAAATAGACTGGAATGTTACTCGGATATACACAGTTCCTTTGTTTACCTATACGGATAGAGGGAAATGTACCTTGCTACTTCGCTTCACCTGATATTTTTTCCCCGAATGTTCTAGACCCTTGCAGACTGAAGTGTTTTTGAAGGGGATGACAAATAAGACTCACCAAGGTATAAATAGAAATGAACTAATTTTGATATATTATTAAGCTATACTCTGCATGTGCAACGTTTTCTTTTCAAATATTTATATATATATATTTTTTTTTCTTCAATTTATTAAATGACAAAGTAAAACTATGAACCAATGTAAGATATACATTTTTCAAAAATCCGGTAGAGAGCTGGAGTGACTCATTTATTCAGTAAACAGTGTGAAAGAACCGGAATACAAAGCCCCCCTTGGGCAAGTCTAGGATACAGTATTATTGGCCAGGAGTGGACCATATAGAATCAATAAAAAATGTAGGCCCCTAAAAAGCACACTCATCCGTCTGTTTTATGACTGACCCTTGGTGCAGATACGTACTCTTTTGCACAAAAGCGTTTCATGTTACCCCGAAAATAAGATTGTTTTCGACTTAATTTTGTTCATTTATCTCGAGATATACCAAGTCGAGATATGGAGAGACGTATGAAAGTTATATCTTTAAATGACATACTAGAATCTGGATGTATATAACCAGAGACGTGATATTATGTCCAATGTTAATAAATTAATATCCTATCAACACTTCTCTATTGGACAAATACAATGGAGGATCGTTTATGAGATAATTAAAATCTCGTGTTAAGATTGGATCTTTTGTGCAACAACTTATTCCTACGAAGTAGGCTACAGATCGCAAATTGTCCGGTAATGAGTCAGTGAGTCCATACGAATCCTTTCGTCGGCAAAATAAGGAGAACCATTGACATTAGAACCTTTATTTTTGGCATGAACGTGCATTAGGGCATTGTTACCATCAAGTTCTGAGCTGACCAAATTCCGATTTATAATTATTTTTTTTATTATTTATTGATAGCTCAGCGAGTGCACTGTCATGCCCATTGGGAACCCTTGGCTGTATGTTTCACTGTATATATAACACAGTACAAAACGTGATGGGATAATGAAATAGGAAATGCTAATTTTCCATCATTTGTTAGTGCATTTATCTACACTGCTATTACCAGGCAACTTGCCATTCTTAATACACACAATTCAGTATATTGTTATAGATATATGTAAACTGTGGCCTTTAACGTGTATCCTATTTCACATCCAAACATTTCATCACAGACCAAATCATGCAGGCTTCAAATTTAGGTCAAATTGCCACTGATGATGAAATATCCTACATCAACCAATTAAGTCAGCCTGAAGCAATAACCCAGCAGAACATAGAAAGATCTGGTATCATCCTTCAGATTAGCCTGTGAGCAACAATGATAAAATTTACTGAGGGTGAAACAAAGCTGTCCTGCAAGCCACCCAAGGAATTTATCAGCTTGTGTTGGGACATTTTGTTGGTATCATGTAAGTTGTTTAGTAGTTTACTCATTCAAATCTCCATACCATATTTTCTGTTATTCAACAGACAAATTTCTTTACTGGTTTTAATTGTTTAAGTTTTACTGGGTTTCAACTGCTACAGATAGTAACATAGTACTGATACTGTAGAAATGGGTAGTGTGAATTTAATTATTCCATGTTTAGTACAATTTGTTCACATGAATGGTGGAATGTCTGGACTCTCAAATGAAAGTGTGTTATACATGTATAGCTCAAGCATGTTAGGTTTGAGGAACAAACATAGTTGCAATTAAGATATAACCAAAGAAATTTCATGACAATTATCGAATCTAAGTAGGCCCCTACCTAACAAAATTAGCTTAATAAAAAAGGCCTTCCTGACGTAAATTGTTTTCTTTTGAGAGAGAATGGTATTTTCTGGGTTAAGAATTTCCTGTATAAAGATAGGTTGTTCAAGGAGGCTTTGTTTTGCCGCTGTTGTGTGCATTAAGGGTATGGAAGCATGATATATGCACCCAGAGCCCTGATCTACAGCTGTATAAAACTCAACATCTGGCATTGACGGCATGTTTAAAGGGTCTTAATTTATTTTCTTTGGGTAGAATTTAACTAGATAAAGTAACTTTGATTGTACTTCTTGAATATTGACTATATATCACACTGGGATATAATTTAAACAAAAACATTACATGTGTAATTATATCTAAATTTTTCTTGTCATTTCAAATTTTGATTCCTTGATTAAGGGATACAGAATCACTACCACGGAGTGTGTTGGTGTGTCACAGAATCACTGCCACAGAGTGTGTTGGTGTGTCACAGATTCACATCAGGACAGTAACTGGTAAACTATTCATTCAATCCCATCACTTTTAATCTTCAACAAAATATTCAATACTGTTTTAATAGAAAATTTCTGGTGATTTTTGATGAAAATCTCTGGTGATTCTGACTTGGGCTGCATGTGCCCATCTTAATATAGGCAGGATTTCAACTTGGGGCTGGGGGGGAGGGGGGGGGGGGGGGGGATTGCCAAGAGCTCAGTGCCTGTCCTAATGCCTACCTTACTTCGTAGGTCCTGTGACGCATAGTCACACTGCCATGTTATTTTAATGCAGACGTTTCAATTCAGATACAAGCACCTTCATCAAGCTAATTATGAAAATTAGGTCAATTTTAGGTCTACAATTAAAGAGGATATGTCGAGATACTGCTATTGTGCCGGATGTTTTTTGTTGTTTTTTTGTCTGTATGACCCATTTACGCTTCCATAATTCTGTACCCTTGGGCCAGTCGTGTCCGGTAAAGGACGCTCGTTTTACATGAACTTGTACCGTTACCCACACTGCCATATGATATATATATCAACCATACTGCTAACATATGTGTATAGTGTTTAAGAATGAATCCCGAGTTATTCGCCGAGTCCCTCCTTAGCTACAAGATTATTTACCAGGGGTGGGGTAATATGTCCTAGATTTACTTTTCGGTGTGTTTTTATCCAACTACCATAAATAGTTCTCCGACACTGTCAAAGTATATATACTTACACACGTAAGGATCTCACGAATTTTATGAATGAAGTGACGTGGGAATTATGTCTCATCCAAACAGAATCGCAGAACGTCTCCACACGTCATTGGTCAGACCCGCCTACTTTTAGCCAGCTCAAGCCACATGGAGATAAATATAGCTTGACATGGAGAGATTGAATTGAAAATAGAGAATTAATCCCTCAGGGTAGGCCAGAATTAGATCCTTACAAAAAAGCTGCTGTAGTTTAACCTCTCAGTATTCACATGGACCATGCTTGGACAAAGCACTTAACTGGACAGAACATAGTTGTTGCTGGATAACGCACTGTACTGTATATAAACCGCAGACTATTTGTTCTTTACACACAAAGGCTATCGTATTTAACTGTTAGAGAGGAAAAAAGAAAGGGACTAAAGAAAAACTTCCAGGCAACACTGAACACGAAATTTAAGATCGAGTTTGTGTAAGTTTACGACGTATTTCTCCACGAACGGAATTCAACGCGATTGCAAACGAACACAACAACGTTACCTTTTGACATTTTCACCGAGAACATTCCTAACAGGCAGCTCGTGGCGTCGGAATTAGCAAAAAAGGCATTTGGTTTATTCTGTACGGAAATAAGCTAAGCTAAAGCCGTTAACAAATAAACTACTGGTGTGATCTGTGTTTGTATTATACAAAGAGAGAGAGAAACTTTGCAACACCGACACGGGACTTTGTTATTGTGAATAGATCGCCATTGGCATATCTTCGGAAAGGACACTTTGTGAAGGATATTTTACCTAGATAATACGATCGAAAGGTGAGTCAACTAAACAGTCTTACATGTTCTATGGTATCTCAACATATGTACATTCAAGCATGCATGGTTTTGAAACCAAGTCTTCAGGCCTGCCAAGTCTCACTGAAATTTCTTTCGTCTCTGGAAATTCACTTTGACCTCCAGATAAACATTTTCAAAAATTAACATGGAATACATGGGAGACTCAATAAATCTAATTCAAATATTTAACAATGGGTAAATGGGGAAGAACCAAAACGCAGGAAAAACTCTAGAAATTTGGCAGCCACTATACTTGACAGTATTGAGTATATACTAGTACATGTATAGGCTTCTGCTTGTATATTGTTGTATCCGTAAGCGCCGAGAGTGCACAAAGCAATACAATTCGTCCCCAAATATGAAAAGTGTTCTTTAGAATTCGTTTTTGTTTTGTTTTTTTGTTTTTTTTTTGTTTTCAATATCCACAGTTTAACCAGGAATCGTTTACTTCCACCTCTCTCGTTGAAAATGTCTCCACTCGAACGCAAGTTACTTTATTTATAATCCTGCATTTATATGATTTGCCATCTTGTAAAATAATTTAAGAAATTTGAATCACCTGCGTTCCATATCGTATACGCCGTTTTGAAAATATGGTTCGATATAGTTGTATTAGGCATTATTCGTATCCCTGGATACAGGTTAAGTATCAAAAGAAAATATTTTGGTGCGCTTGAAATCGATGCAATTCAAGTTATTTAACAGAATCGTAGAACAACTTAGCTTTGGGGAAACTTTTACTTCGCGTGAAGAGCTGAGCTCAAAATCTACAACCGGACTAATTTGGGGTTTTATCACAATGGTCCCTATTTCCGAAAGTACTTGTTAATTTCCTCCGTACACCCTTCCGTGGTCAATCTTTCTTTTAACCAGGATGAAATGGCTTATGACAAGGGTATGTGTTGTTCTAGAGAGGACTTTCGTCTCATTTATCGTGTTTATTAACTGCCGAATGATAAAGATTGGAATATCGTTGTCGGTGATAGAGAATGGTTTGACCTAAACATGACTGACAGCGAAATGGAAAGTGACTGATAGGCCAAAATTACGCATCCTGGTCGAAAGTATGTCTTAAACGAAGTTGTATAATTTGACATTTTTGCACACGGTACCGGTGCTCCAAGGATAAATTATACTTCGATTTTCGAAGCCAGTCACTACTCAGTTAATTACTCTCTAAAAAAATTAGATTGAAATTCAATCTATCAGATTGAAATTAGTGACCAATCTTTTATCGGATTGAAAATATTCAATCTAATAGATTGAAAACGATAAAACGCATCTTTTGTAGACGGAAAATTGAATCTACTAGATTGGAATTTTCAATCTGATCAGATAGATGGAATATTCAAAAGAATAGATTGGTCCCCAATTCCAATCGAATAGATTGAATTTTCAGTCTAATTATTTTAGAGAGTAGACGAAATACAATCTGCGATAAGTCAGTGTATCAACAATTTATTTGATACCAGTTCAAATGTCATTCTCTGCGATATAGTATAAATGTGATATATTCAATATAGATTGTGAAAGCAATGAAGTGGGGTTGCTATATTTGCATATTAGGTATGATAAGAATCTATTGTAAATAGCAAGCTCTGATCCCACATTCAATATTCAGCCGTCGTCCATAAAAGAATTTCCGCGTCAATAATCGAAAGACCTATTTCGTATAAGAGTCAGCAGCGATTCCAAATGTGTATGAAATAAAAATAATAACAACACAACAGGGTTTCCTACAAGAGAGAAGCGGTCAACAGTTTTCAATGATGCCGACAAGAAATGACGTTCTTTACATCAAATCCTCGTCCAAATCATTTTCCATGTCGTTTTCCAGAATATGTATCTCAGTCAAGCTTCGATTGTGACTGTTCATTTGGACACCATGTGAACACATGATATTCAAACGGCCCCAATACCTCGAGAACACTCTTTTGGTGTTCTCAAATGAATAAGACCAGCATGTGTACAAACTTTGAATTTTTTCTTTCCGTTAGTCGTATTCGAAATGTGCACATTTGTTTTCAAATTGAAATGGCGCTCGACATCGGAAATGAATAGGCCCTACCTGTATTCAAGAATTAAAATTGGGAACATCAACGTGAAAGTTAAGAAAACCAAAAGACACGTCAGGCGTCCGAAAATTTTAGTGTTCGGTCCACAATGTCGGAAAGAAGAATTGTTTCACGAGGATATATTCTCCTTTGGAAAATAGCCATTATACTGATAAAATCAGTTTTGCCTGACTGAACAACTGAAGACATAGGGTTGGGCGGAAAGGCGGTTGTAAGAAAGTAAATGTGAATAGACGCGACATTCCAGAGCACACTTGATACAATCATTCTCAGGGCATCAGATTGTATATCCCCTATTGTCATATATACCGACGGTTTGGAGGTTACAAACTGACGTTGGGAGAATGGATACAATAAGAAATTCGGTATTGCCGCTGAGTTTATCACCTGTCATACTCAGTCTTCCATTGGTATTCCATTAATGCTCACTTAGTCACTTCTGCCTACTGTGATGTATTGTTTATGGCATCCATTACCATGGTTCTCTGCTAGGAATTCGCAAAAATAGTCACACGGCAATGGTATTAAAACATAATCAGCGGGGTTCTATGAATGAAGGATCGTATTTTCCTGACACACATTGTAAAAACACAAGCAGGTGGATGAAAACAACAATTTTGTTGAAAGGAAAAGTTGAAAAAGAACCTGCCCAATAAAGATTACCGTGTGCTATTGAAATATATATGACGGATTTAATTTCCATTAATTAAAACAATAGTAAAAACAAAATTCGCAAATAATCAATCAAAATATTACGCTCTGAAGGCGTTGATCCAACCTATTGAATCTATATATATACATGTATACGAGCACTGCTCTTCGGAACAAAACAAAGTTAAGAGCTGACATCCGGAGACTTTCTAGCCTATCATGTTTGGGTGATTTGGAGCCAATTTGCATACCCAGAGAATCATGGGTAAATTCAAAATGGCGGCCATGATGATGTGATTGAAGAGTTCGGCATCAAACTTAGATAAGCATTTCCTAATAATGTCAATTTTTCCGAAGAAAACAGCATAAATACCGACCGAAAATTCGACCAAACAAATGCAGACGTAGAATATGACGTCACTGTGACATCATCAGAGCTGCCGTCTTAGATTTATTACATTTTCTGGTAGAGCTTGACCCAATATATATTGTGGTAAGTTTCCGCCACAAACCCAGTTTTTTTGTGTGTTTGTGTGTGTGTGGGGGGGGGGGGAGGTAGGTTAAAAAAGCAAAATCCGATAAGGAAAACTTCAGAATTAAGTTGTTTCTAAGTTATATTAACCTGTTTACCGCTACAAGGATAGTTGAAAATCATTGACAAGTGGCAGTAAAACGGCTCTCGTATATATACACTGATACTCGACATAAAACACATGGCTGAATTTGTGTTTGCGTTGATCGAGATTTTATAGGCCACATGTGCTCACCATGTTTGTAGAAAGGGATTTGTATACGATACGGTATAACCTAGTCTGACCCACCGGATCAGCTTTATTACACGAGGGAGTTATTGGTGATATTAATATCCACTCGCAAAGGAAAAAACACGTCAAGATCAGTTACATGTGATACCGTATAAACGTCAGAACTGTGGCATATAGGCTATGTACTTCAGGTACCACACTTCAACAATAGGTATACTTGGATTAAACATGATTATCTCTTACAATCATCGTATGGAACTCTAGCTTGTGGATGTAGCTTGTCTCGCAATGCCTTTTGTCATTGGTAGGAGCTAGCTTGTCTCGCAATGCCTTTTGTCATTGGTAGGAGCTAGCTTGTCTCTCAATGCCTTAAAGCATTGTTACGGAGTGCTTGTCTCGCAATGCCTTACAACATAACGACAAAAAACTTCGGAACTTTGTAGTTCATCATATAGGGGCTATTTTGAGCCTTTTTGCATAACCCCCGAGCAGAGGAGCATGGGTAAATTTAAGATGGCGGCCACGGGGGGATCAGAAAAGGGATGTTTTCGTCATTTTTCTTTTAAATTTCCAGTTTTCCACAAGGAAAAAGTGCACAAAAACTATTTTATTTCACACCAGATTGATATTTATCCTGCAGTTTTGACGGAGACATTTCATAAATAAAAAATTCGAGATTCCGCGACCAGAAAATGTTTTTTTTTAAAGGACGTCACTCTGACGTCATCAATTTGGCCATCTTGGATTTTTCTACATTTTGTGCTAGAGCTTAACCCAAGGGTATAGTGTGGTAAGTTTCAACCCCCTAAAATAATTGGGGGAAGGGGAAGGGGACCAGGACTGGATAGGTCCCAAAAAGTCCAGTCCATATGGTATTGAATGGATAACTTATGGGTTTAGAATGTTGGCGATAACTTGTCTCACTGCACCATTATTACGTTGTAATATTTGTCTCACTGCACCATTAATACGTTGTAATATTAGGTGATATTCACCAATGTACAGTGCTCTCAGACCTTGTACAATCTTAGATGTACAGTGCTCTCAAACCTTGCACAATCTTATATTTCATTTTCGCACACGCCATAAATCTAAATATTTATATCGGGATTCGTATACAGTAACTGAGTAATGGGACGTGGAAATTGCTTTTGTCGTGAGAAAGTGACCGTCTTTCGCCCCAGAGCTGAACCAAAACTATCGTATATCCCGGGGTCGTTTTTCCAATCCCACCCTCTTCAGGTTTCCCTTCTAGCAGCTGAAGAAATAGTTTCTGTATTGTCAGATGCAATTTTCTTTGTTTACTTTACAGAGTCGAGGAAAATGAAGAATTTGACGCCGTTCCTTTCACTACTCCTTCTTCTCCTGCTGTTCAACACGGAGTCTGAATCAGGTGAGAGACAAGCACTCTGTGACCACTCCTTTCCTTAATACACATCTTATTGTTGGGGTCAGCGGGTGCATCGCGAGACATTCTTTCCATCCTCAGGAATTTGAAAACAACATTTCCTCGTATGATGAAACGAAATCATTATAAACCTTAACTGACAAAAAGCTTAGCTCAACTTTTGATTGTTGTTCGGTATATTGTTTTCGATTTTGGATAAATATCACGTTCAAGTTAAATGACAGTTACGTGTTCTATCAACAATATTTTCTTTACAATTCTTAAAATGTTTTTCCCAACTTCTTTATTCAGCTTCCATCGCAATTAAGACATTATGATTTCCTTTTAGCGAGCTTTTGTATCTAATATTTTATTTCTTTATCTTATACAAAAGTGTTAAATAATTGAATTAAATGCTCACAAAATGTTTAGAAGAATCTGAAATTTATTAAATATAATAATAAATTGACTTCAATATACAACTGGGTTTTTCACACTTTTTTCAGTGCAACACAGTCCATGTTGTTCGTTCCCCTGTCAAAATCAGGGAGTTTGTTTGACCACGGGATTTACCGGCTATACATGTGATTGTACGGGGACTGGGTTCTACGGACAGAACTGCCAATATCGTGAGTTCCTTAATTATCAAACTGCCAATATCTTGAATTGCATAATTACCAAACTGCCAAAATCGTGATTTCCATAATTATCAAAATAAAAAATATCAAGAAAGAAATATTTAAAAAAAACCCGAACAGAATAACCACATATATAATTTGCCTATATCTTGGCTGACTACAAAAAAGAAAACCAAAGATAATTTTGAGCGGCCTTTAAGTTTTAGATCTTATTCATTCTCGCACATATTTCCATGAATTTCTACTTTTATATTGATATGTAATTCAGTTTTATGCCAAGATTTATTTATTAATTTCCTTCTGAATCAGTTTCTCTGTTTCATTATATCACCCGGCATCAATGTTGCTTTCAGTTTAATTTGTCCGTAAAATTATATACAAGTTCAATTATTAGGAAGTTATTACAGTGTATTAAGAATTCCATATAGTGGTATATACCACGAGTAATTATCGAAGATGACTTTAGCAATGTGTTACTATTTAATTTCAGCCACACTTTTGAAGCAGATAAAATTATGGTTAAAACCGGACAGTGAGACGGTTCATCACCTACTGACCAATTATAAATGGTTTTGGGACATCGTAAACTTTGTACCCTTCCTCAGAAACGCCGTCATGAAAAAGATTTACCTATGTAAGTTAATTTTCATTCGAATTACCTCATTTTTTATTCACCCAAGTATATGTACATTTGACCTGAGTTAACAATGACATACATGTA
Source organism: Hanleya hanleyi (assembly GCA_036873755.1). NCBI lineage: Eukaryota > Metazoa > Mollusca > Polyplacophora > Lepidopleurida > Hanleyidae > Hanleya > Hanleya hanleyi. The sequence continues at coordinate 97,998 of JAVTVY010035298.1, read as the reverse complement.
CGTAACATCTTCAATAATTCGCCTTCTTGAAAAAATTCGAAAATGGGTTTTAAGCTGGCTACATCAATTTAATAATTCGAAAACGTAAATTATCTCAAGCGCCTGAATAATTCGAAAACTCTATAATTAACCTTTGAAGAAAACCCACATACGTTATGACCATGTTATTATTTGTTTTAGTGCGTTCCAATATGGTGGACAGTCCTCCAACTTACACTTCCGAACACGAATACATCACCATGGACGCCGCCAATAACTTGACCTACTTTACTCGAGCCCTTCCACCGGTACCCAAGGATTGTCCCACACCAATGGGCACTGTTGGTGAGTTTGTTTCAAGTGAATTGAGAACAGCAACCTGTCTAACAATATGTATACCGGTATTATCATTTTCCTCCAATCAAATCGATCAAAAGAGACTGACGCTGATCAGCACCCCAGGAACCTTGATGTGACAGACGACAAATCTGACTAGCATTATGCAGCTCTACATTCTCGGAAATTCTTTTCTTTTTTTCACGGCCATACAAGTGAATGCAGATGTATAATGCAACAGAGGAATACCATTTTTTTTTATTTGAAATGACTCAAATGATGTCCTTAGTCTTATGTGAAGGATCGTAGCTTTCTGTACAGTCAGACACCCCTACTCGTCCCAATTCCCTGATGAACATCTTTTCCACCTGGTATACAGTGGATACAATTCGTTGACTGATTTTTCTAGAGACAACAATGCATCATGGGATATCCACCAGTTTTAGGTCATTTGATTGGTCAATTCAAATTTTCAAAAACAAATACGGGATTTTCAATGGCCTTTGAGAAAAAACGGAAGACCATCCAGCCAATCACAGCTATAGTTTCTGTAAAGTTTCATTCTCATATTCCAGGCAAGAAGAAGCTTCCAGATGTGCAATATTTGGTAGATAAACTGTTCAAGAGGACGGTATTCAAACCTGACCCGATGAGATCAAGTGTTCTCTTCTCTTTCTTCGCTCAACATTTCACTCACCAGTTCTTCAAGACGGACCTGAAAAAAGGACCCGGTTTTACTTGGGGTGGACATGGGGTAAGCCTTAACCGCTTTCAAGAACCATTAGCTTTCGATATGTTGCTAAAATACCTCTCATTCTCAATAAGCTTTTCCCCGACATATATTTTGAATAATAGCTGTAGCTTATATAGCGTGCATTTCTGGGTAGTAGAGTTTGACTTCGGCCTATGCGTCAACATAGAGGGATATTTAAAACTAATGATAACTGCCATATTCTCGACTTAAAATTGCTAAAATTACACTGTGGTCCTTTCTTTAAATAGTAGGGTAAGTTGATGAATATTTACCATATTTATACAATTTATCAACTGTTAGAATTGAATCATAGGCCAAATTAAAAACGTATTACCCGGTAAATCACACCAGAAGGTATATGCAGTCGACCACGCGCCACTGCGCAGAGTGAATCTTTTGTTGAATATTTATATCGACAAAGACTCCATTCAATTTCAAATACTTTGTTTTCGTTTTTTTATGTAAGTTATAAATGGTTCAAGAAGCTTTCCGGAGCATCCATTGTCCAAATTGTATGTATCGCATTACCGTCAGCGATACACATAGCAAATAATATATACTGAGTATAACATTGAATTTGTCATGTTTTCACAGGTGGACGTCTCTCATATATACGGTAAAAACAAACACGTAGAAAATATGCTGAGAAGTTTCAAAGACGGACAGATGAAAACTCAGGTATGTTAATTTCAACATATTCTATTGCGAGATACACTTTTTAATGTAATTTTTTACAGTAATTTACCGTAAACTCGCACTATTAAGCTACCTTTTACAGTGAATTACTGGCAACTTTGCTTCAATAAAACTATAGTAAACTACTGTAAAATATACAGCAATAGTTTTCAGTGTGACCAATCTCGTACTTCAGTATTCTTGTTTGTGGACTTTGAACAAGGAGAAGTCACACTTAATCCAAAAATAAAAGCTCCAACCGGAGATAGATTAGTCCAAGGATAGATCAATCTGTGACGAATGTGATCAAACTGAACCAATATTGTTATTTTTTTATACAGATCATAAAGGGAGAAGAATACCCACCGTACCTTAAGGATGTCCCTGTACCCATGACGTATATGCCCAATGTTCCAGAAAACCAAAGGTTTGCCTTGGGGCACGAATTTTTCGGATTATTACCAGGCCTGTTTTTATATGCAACCGTGTGGTTGAGGGAACATAACCGAGTTTGTGGTATCTTGAAAGTGGAACATCCTGAATGGGACGACGAACGACTTTTTCAAACATCCAAACTAATTATTCTAGGTAAGCACTACTGCGACTTGAAGCATATCATAGGTGTTCTAATAATTCGAACACCCGATATATTCGATCACAAACTGGTCAAGAATACACTCTATTGATTATTCAGCTTGGTCATTAATACACTCTACTGATTATTCAGCTTGGTGAATTTCGTAATCTGGCTTGTACAATTCAATAATAATTTTAATATTTCGTTGAAGAGTAGTCTTTCCTGAATTAAACTAGTAGAACATTTCTTGTGAATAACTTCTCTATTTAAAACCAAGCGGCTATGAGGTAACTTGTTATTTTCGCGTGCATGTAATATGTTCTCGAGTGAATAGATTTTTGAAAATTAAATGCACCCGAAAATGGAATAATAGTATATGTGATATGGTTGATCTTCTAAGATCACGAAATTTTCATGCCACAAGCATCTTCAAAACCTGGAAATCGCGAAAATAGTTATCCAAAATAGATGTCCTCCTACGTTAAGTTTCTCGGTTTCTTAAATGCCATTCAAAGAGTTCTTCTTGAAAAAAGTACTTTCACTTTTCACAAAAAGCGATGAATAAGCATTTGTTTTATGCTTATGAATGTTCTTGATTTATTTACAGGGGAGACAATCAGAATCGTAATCGAAGACTACGTGCAGCACTTGAGTAACTATAACTACAAAATTCTCTTTAAGCCGGAACTACTTTTCGGAGAAGACTTTCAGTACCAGAACAGGATTGCGGTGGAGTTTAATCACCTCTATCACTGGCATCCGCTTATGCCCGATGAATTCAACATCAGCGGAAAAACGTACGGCATGAAAGATTACGTTTTCCATTCAGAGCTTGTTGTAGAGCACGGGACAAGAAGTTTTACGGACTCTCTATCGAAACAGAAGGCGGGACAGGTAAGACAATATACTTTGGCTTGGATTTAATGTTACGTAGGTGCAGGGTTGGTGGCTCAACCGCAACGGTCGGAGACACAAGCGTGGAACTGTTACACCGGTTAAAAGAGTGATGAGAAACGATGCCGGCGTAATGACAAGAAGTCAATTGACTCCACAGACAAATACAGTGACTGCAAATTTCTAAAAACATCACAAGAACTAAATGTGATCCCTGCGATGATTTGTATGCCAGCCACGCTTTTTGGTGACACACCAGCAATCTCATTTGAGAAGTTTACAACTTCTTGGTGTGTATTGGTAAATAGGGCAAAGTTTTATATGGCGGCACCACCCCAAAATAACATGATCACCTATCAGTCAGAGATAACTGTTCGTGGGTACACCTCAACATAGAATATATGCTTGGAATTCTGAGAATGGAGTTGAACAAGCGTGTTGTAACGTCGACATATCCTGTGCTTCGCGCGTGACGGTTTTAAAAAGGTGGGGCGACAAAGCCATGGAGATAGACCTATGCTGACTACAATCTAAAAACTTCGGAATATCAAATGCATTTTCATTGTAAAGGACCGTTCGAGAAGTACCGGGTTGTGAAAGGCAGCGGTAGTAATAATACTGGACGGGCATAATTTGTTAATCGTACACATGATCGAATAAATGGGTCTCCCCGAAAATATGTAGAAATCGCGAATACCCGTTCACATGCAAGGTAACATTAACCATTGTTGTATCTCTCCGGTTTTAAAGACACAAACGAGTCGAAGATGCTTTAGGTTGGACGGATGATACCCGAGTCAAAAGGTTGATCCCTTAAAGCTGAATCCACAAGGACTAACAGTTTCTGGAACTCGCTTATATCGAAGACGCTTGGGTCAAAAAGCTAAACTCACACACAGAACAAACACGATCATGTTGAACTAGAATAGTCCATGGTGGAATTCAACGGTTGTACTCGAGTCAAGGGCGATGAGATGGATCTGTTGTCCTCTCGTGAGTCAGTATGCTGAAGTGCAACTCTTGTTCTCTTGGGGTCGAAGACTCCAGTACTGTGCATTCGTAAGAGTTGAAGACACACGCTAAACGCTTCATTCCATCGCGAGTCGAAGGGCCTGCACGAAATGCTGGTTTCTTTTCAACTGCGTCAGTGTAGACTTGTTCGGGCCTGTATTCCAGTGATACTTATGTAGTAATGTTCTTATCTCCAATAATCCTTTAAAAGAAGTGTGCATTTTTTTTTCCAAATAACGTCATCGAAAGATCTATCAAAAATTTCTGCTAGATCTTACGTCCACCATTCAGAATAATTAAGTGAAACTTTTTTTTCCTTTTTTGCAGACGCACACGAAAGTTTTCATAATATGTCAGAAATGCTATACAGGAGAAAGTCGCATGGCAATCAACTGAAAAACTTTACGAACAATTTTTATTCCAGATGACAATGAGGAACCACGGTGCCATAACACAGAAAGTTGCAGCAGAGTCGATAGAGCATGGGAGACAACTCCGATTTCAGTCACTCAACAACTACAGGAAAAGATTCAACATGAGACCATACACAAGCTTTCTGGAATTAACAGGTAGGCATACGATGGATTACATATGAATACACATATTTCTTTACTTTTGGCAGTCAAACCTGGTTAAATACCCCGCGTTATTCTTATTACGCGCTATCCAAATCCACAATATATCTTTACATGAAGTATTGACCTAAAATCTTTGATCTTGAGTCTGCTCATACGGTTCTTCTTCAGAAAGGGCAACTGATAAACAGCAACCCTCGATGAGGCCTTCGTGGTATGACAGATATCACTTTCGTTCTCAATATAATATCTATTCGTACTTTTTTGTTAAAGGTGACATGGAAGTAGCCAAGTTGCTGGAAGACATGTACGGAGATATTGACGGCGTGGAGTTCTATGTGGGGCTGATGGTGGAAAAACGACGGTCAAAGGCCATGTTCGGTGGTACTATTGTTGAAATGGGCGGGCCGTTTTCTGTCAAAGGGCTCATGGCCAACGCGTTGTGTAGTCCAAAATACTGGAAACCATCGACATTTGGCGGAGACGTTGGCTTCGAAATAGTTAAAACGGCCACACTCCAAACTCTGTTTTGCAACAATATCGAAGGGGATTGTCCCCTGGTATCGTTCAGGGTTCCCGACGAGTCAGGCGACGTGGAAGAGACGTGTGAGTCTAACTGCAGTAGGAACGAATTATGATCCAAAGCGATCCGTGCACAATAACTACTTGTTGTTTCTTTGATCCATTCCAGTGTTCCTATGGACCATAGTATACGGACCAGGTGATGATGGTATTTGTGTGTGCAAAAATGAGACATTGGAATTTAAGGGTGCTGTTAATACAGTAAGCAGTTTGCTGCCAACGTGATAATCACGTGGGTATCACGTGGACGCAATGCTAAGTTACATAAAATGTTGAAAGAAAGAATGGGTGAATGTCTGAACTGTTGCGTACCTCCGGGTTGAAAACTTGGAACACGATTGTCTGACAGGAAGACATTTTGCAGAGCTGAACACCAACAGACTTTAAAAAAAGACAATTGCTTGGTATAAAAGCAGTATTATTTTTATACTTTTCGCTGGCATGAGACATTTGATAAATCCACCAAAGACGTCTCATGCTGGGCAAGTATGTACAATCCATAGCGTTGTGATATAATTGCCTTTAGTGTAAAAAGCTTGTTATTTTGTTTAATAATCTAAACATAATCATAAATATTCTGTTATTTGTTTTAGTGATCCCATGCACGGGTATAGGATATATACATACATAATCATTTGTAATTAATTCATAGGCATTTAAATTCTAAAGGTGCGTCTATTATTGCCATATGAGATGTCAAGCATTTAAGGGTTTGTTATCCTATTGTATATACGATGGAGGCAACCAGTTTAATCATCACTGATTAGCGGAGATGTTGGGCCAGTTTTTATTGGATGACGTGTCATTCAAGAGGTCATTGAAGAGGTTTGAAGGAACATCATATAAGAGATCTGTATCGCAAGACAACAGGAACTCCAATATAGAAATATTTAGATACCATGTAGATATTCATTCATTCAAGCCTAATGGCTTCAAGGGGTAGAAATATGAATCTCGCAATGTTAATAAGAATGCCAAATACTGCATTTCTTAATTCGATTTTTTTTTATTTTAACAATTGAGTATTCCCTTTTGCAATATGTGATAGGTGTATATAAATAACTGTTTAATCAGTATTGTTATTTATGAATGGAATGGCCACTGTGGTAATAAACTGAGCAAAATGCTCTATATTTGACTATATATTTGCATCTATCTGATTTATGTCATTGACGAGTAAGTTTTGTGTATGTGGGAGGCACGTTTGCCAGATATTTGGTGGTAAATACTTGTCATCATTTTGATGTTTAGAAGTAAGAGATACTGAGATTTTATAATCTTGAAATTAGGTGTGACAGAAAAGTACCGGTACCATATTAAATCTGATTTTCTAACTGCAGAAAAAAACAGGAATTGCAGGCAAGCACCTAAAAGGTGCGTGGACCCCTCAGCCTGTTTTTTTAGTCAAGTAGGATCAGGGCTGCATCTAGAGCCAATTTAGTTCCGGAAAACGTATGGGCGCCCAAAACTCAAATGAAACAAAAAACGAAAGTGCTGTTGTTGTTGTTCAATTTGAAAGGATTTCTGAAGGAAATACTCCTAGAAAAAGCTTCTGGGAGCCTCAATATAGATCCGATTGCATAGCTGGGTATTGAATTTCATGTTAATAAACCTCTGTTTGGCGCAATTCACTAAAAAAAATTGGACCCTCAATAATGAATTACGAAAAGGAACTGGGAGTTTGGGATCGGAAGCTGCAAAAAATCCCTGGATACAGCCCTGCGGATACAGTTTGTGTGATTTCTGTACCGTATATAATAGACTTCGTTTTCACGTGAGTGGTGTGCTGGGATTACAGCATGCAAGAAAGTGTAGCTTTATCAGTGGCAATTTATGCATTGCACAAGTGTGATAAGTTAATGGCATAGAAACACACTGATTGACACAGGCCCACCATTATCATTATGGGGGGGGGGGGGCATGAGCTCCAGGTATGCAAACTGGTTCAAAATTGCCCAGAGTCAGACTAAAAATGGGCTCTCCTAATCACTCGTTTTAAATAATTTCCAAGGTACAGTAACATGTTTGGTGACAAAAATTGAAGCATTATGTTGTACCAGTTAAATGTGTGGACACAAATATGGTTCATGCAAAAGTTTTAGGATAAATCTGATGTAGAATAGAATGATTTAACAGCAAAATTGAAGAAAAATGATGTCCTTCATTTAAGGCGACGCGAAATTCAGACTAACAGGGGTTCGATACTGCAGGGATTCCCCTGCCAGTTATTTCATATACTTCTGAAATAAAATATGGTTTGTGCAAAAGCTTTCGGATAAATCCATGTAGCAAAATTGAAGAAAAATGTTGTCCTTCATTTAAGGCGACGCGAAATTCAAACCTAACAGGGGTTCGATACTGCGGGAACTCCCCGCCAGTTATTTCCTCTTATACTTCTGAAATAAAATAATGTCACCAACCTGTTAGTTATTACTATAATGGAATAAATTTTAGGTGATTCAGCATGTTTGTGTGAAAAAACAATGTACACTGCATCTCATACATATCACATGAGGCTGAGAGCTGTGGATAGGAAAAAGTCCAAAACTTTAACATTTAGTGCCCCAGGGGTGGGGAAATCCTCCCGAGGGTAGTGCATAGGTTGAAGTAGTGTACCATCATGTAAGCTCCCAGAATATATGAGAAATGGAGAGTTCCATCTAATGATAATCTTGAATGGACCAGGCTTTCTTGTATCAGGGAACTTTCAAAAGTCACAATGAAACATGCAACCAAGGGTTCCCGATGGGCGTAGATAACAGTGCAAAAGCTAAGCCATCAATAAATAATAAAAAAAAATAATAAAAAATCATGAAATCATCATAGCCATCTGAAAATCTAATCATTTCATCAGTCAACATCAAGGAAGCTCTCACCAAAGTTTGGTCAGGCCCGACTTGATAGATCTGCAGGTATTCAGCGGACAAGAACAAGTTGATGGGCATAGATAACAGTGCAAAAGCTGAGCCATCAATAAATAATAATAAAATATAATTAAAAATCATGAAATCATCATAGCCATCAGAAAATCTAATCATTTCATCAGTCAACATTCAGGAAGGTCTCACCAAAGTTTGGTCGGGCCCGACTTCATAGATCTGCAGTTATTCAGCGGACAAGAAAATGTTGACGGACGGACGGACGTACGTACATGGCAACGACAAGACCCCACAGCCCTATGGGCTGAGGGGTAAAAAGAGTAAACCAAGAAAACACATTTCACTACACAATTCATGCTTCAATCTACCATTAACTATCCGACTGGCCAAGCTGGGAGAAAAATAAGGATATACTATCTTCACAATGAAAGGAACATTTGGAGATGTGAACAGAACGTTTTGTTTTCAAGTCGTGGTATATGCCTGGTCATGGTCATGTATATTTTGTTCACGGGCCAATCTGGTCCATGGACCAACTCGAGATTGAAGTACAGCTCACCAAATTAAAACATTGTTTATATTTTTTTTATCATATTCAGAAGTAAACAATGTAAAGATAGACAGAACCTCACACTCTTAGCACTTGGTATTATACATAATTACAAGCGTCTGGTGCGTCATTCATAATTCAGCCGTCGTCCATTAGAGAATATCCGCGTCCATAATCCAAAGACCTATTCCATATAACAGTATTAGCACCAAATTCAAAAGGACAATCATAGTATACATAAACATAGGCTTGTTTCCTGCAAGAGAGAAGCGGTCAAGAGTTTTCAATGATGCCGGCAAGACATCATGTGACCATAACACCAGTGACCAGAGCTTTAACGACGACGGCTGGCTACTGAATGTAGGATCTGACGTAATATGTTTAACTGGGAAAAAATGATTTAGCTGTGGCGTTTGTGAATTCTGAACAACATGCAGTGTTCCCACAGAAAAAAATACCCAAGTTGTATACGGTAATCGTCCACTGTCAAAAGTGAGTATATATACACGGGCGTTTGGAATTCAGCTTTCGACTGTTTTTGGTTATTTAATATTCGTTTTAGCATGACAGTGTCAAGGACGCACGTACAGCTTATATTGCTCCTTTCATACTACCAGTGACAGAAAGGGCCAGACTCGGGCTTCTTTTACATAACCGTCACGAGCGCAACAGCTTTCACGTTTCGTATTCACCAGGTTATGGCAATCCCGCCATCTAAAATGGAGGTAAAAAGAATGTTTTGCTCAATAAATCAGTTCACATAATGAATTCAACAAAATCCTCTTGCGGCGCACACAGACATATATCCGCATCAAAAGGTTGTAAAAATCTAATCGATCTAATTTGCATAATAATAGGACAAACGTCTGTCGCGATGTTTAAACAATATTGATTTGTTCTTCAAGGGCATGCAACAATAGATAAATTAATGCGCCTGATGTTTTGAAGTATTGGTTAAGAAGGAATCAAAAGTTATTGAGCAAAAACGACCCTTTTTACCTCCATTTTAGAAAGCGGGATCGCCCTAACCTGTTCACTCTCGCTCCTGCCGTTACAAATAATGGGGCGTGTGCGTCTTAGTCTCCCAAATTCCATGGTGGCCAATCATTTGCCTTAGCAGAGCATACTAATTGGAATTTCTCCTTGACATATTGTGCAAACAAACTCATTCCATTCAACAAACATCTGTAGTTTGAAGAAACATGATGGATTGTGCATTTTATGCACAATAGAAGCAACTAACAAAGAATAACTAGTGATATGAAGGCCACCCTGTTGGGGTCATCAAATTAGAAGAAAAACAAATGATTTAACTTCTTGTATATATATATTACACAACAGAGACTATTATAGACAAGATAGAACTTGGCCCCGAGAATGAGATTAAATTCCACGAAGAAATAATGTGCAAATTTTGACGCGGTAAATTCCCTCCACAACAATGGTCGTGCTCTCTTCTACTCTGCTTCCCACACACTTATAGAAGTACATCGGAATACTTCTTTCTCCATACAAGAGATATTTGAGAAAAGATCAGTCGTTACTGAGGACTTTGTACAGGACTTGGGCAACATTAAAATCTTGATGTAGAGATGAAACTTACTTCGAGAAGCAAAAAACTTCCCAACCTTGCCTGATAGCTCGAATGGGATGGTTTGTTTTCTTCTCTAGAGTGGGAATTTTCATCCCATGGGCAAGTTCTATGGAACCCTTTTTGTCAGCTCTTCAGAATATCACTGCTGTAATTCTAGTTTCTCTCCGCTCTTCTCAATCCGTGAATGTCATGACCAATTACTCGCAATCGACCATCATGAACTTGAGTGAGTGAATATGATTTAACGTCGCTTTCAACTATATTTCAGTCATATCACGACGTTGGGTCCTACTCCTTTTCACACCCCGGGAACCACACGGGTAGGGTGCTATTCCTTTTCACACCCGGGAACCCCACGGGTGCCTCAGTTAGTCGCCTCTTACGACAAGCTCTCTGAGGAGCTGAGGCCTATTCTTACCATGACCTGCGGTATGCACGACATCCCAAGTCAATCCCCGGAAGCCCCACGGAGCTCATGAACTTGAGAAAGGACTGTCCGAAATCGCAGCGTGGTGTCAGTGGCAAGACATAACAAAGCTTGAGAGCTGTGGTCAGTCGAGTTTTCAATTCATAAAATGTCACTTCACAGTCTACATTCCACTAAATGGTCACTGTAATTAACTAGAATAGGAAAGGGGGAAATCCTCTCTGAACTCCGCAGATCTCGTTTACTAGAGTAACAACCCACATGATCCAAATAAACCGAGAGGATTTGAATTACAAGCGTCTGGTATGTCATTCATTATTCAGCGGTCGTCCATTAAAGAATATCCGCATCCACAATTCAAAGTCCTATTCCATATTCCATATAACAGCCTTACCACCAAGTTAAAGAAGACAATCACAGTATAAACATAGGCTGGTTGCCGGCAAGAGAAGAGCGGTCAACAGTTTTCAATGATGCCGGCAAGACATCATGATGTTTCAAAAATATCAAATCTGTATCGCTGATCAGTATCCTCAGTGCATATGATACTCACTGTAAAATCGTCATCTAGAGAATGATGTATCCCACTCACGCGAACCCCGAAAGGTATGCACTTGTACGCCAACAGCCCTATAGTTGTTATGAATGCGATTTCTTCTAAACAGCTTAATCGATTCCGACATGATGGTAAGCGGTTTTCAAATCGATAATGGAGAAGAAACTAGCGCCACATAGAACATCCATAGAGTTTGCAATACATGACGGAAAACATATTTCAGGACTACATCCCTGGGCTTCTTTCATCGACCAGGCCTTCCAAAGCTGGTGCCCCTCTTCCACGGATTCACCTGCTGTATATCATCAGTCAACTTCAGCAAAGCCTCTAGCTCCTCTGGTGATATGCGAGCCTTGGCTTCCTTCAAATTACAAGCATCTAGTCAGTCATTCATAATTCAGCCGTCGTCCATCAAAGAATATCCGCGTCTATAATCCAAAGACCTATTCCATATTCCATATAACAGTATTAGCACCAAATTCAAAAGGGACAATCATAGTATACATAAACATAGGCTAGTTCCCTGCAAGAGAGAAGCGGTCAACAGTTTTCAATGATGCCGACAAGACATCATGATGTTCCAAAAATATAAAATCCGTATCGCTGATCAGTATTCTTAATCCATAATAATCGTTGTAAATTCGTCATCTAGAGAATGATGTATCTCAGTCACGCTTTGATTGTGACTGTTCATATGAGCACCATGAGGATCTTGAAGTACAGGAGTTCATACGGCCCCTAGCCCCGGGTTAAGCGGAATTAGACACAAGTCACGAAACGTAGCACCATAGATCTTGCACGCTACGTTCGTATTTTGCTATCAGCATGCGATATGTATCACCAAATTTGAGAAACTTTGAATGGAGGCGCTTGGTGGAATAGCCTTGAAATGTCACAGGAATCTCCATCCGCCCTGGATAGCCCTTGCCTTCAGGCCTTTCCACCGGTTTACGAAGTCTATAGGAATAGCTGATAGAATCTATGTATTCATATGTAGCCCTCCTAAATATTCGCAATAACTGAGGGAGTCTGTATGTCTGCAACAAAGCTTTGTAATCCAGCTTTTCTTAGCCTTAGCTCCCCTCTCCTCCAAATTCAATGAAAGCACCCAAGTCTGGTAAAGAATGGGAACAGTGCATCTTCAATTCATGAATACATTGAATCTATCATATTTTTCTTACAAATGATTCATAACAGATAATTGCCTATACACCTTCAATTCCACTGGGTTATCAAGAGATTATGAACAAGACTGACAGCATCAATATCATGTATTACTTTTATTCTGAGGCTTTAGCACTTGACATGTGTGGATCTGCTTCAAGAAATGTGTACATTTACAATCAGAAAATATTGCTTCATTTTCCCTCTGAAGAATACATTCAATAATTTCCACATTCTTGCCTCCTCTGATGAGGGATTTACACATTTGTTAACTCACATGCACACCATCACATTCAGGGCTGGAGGATTGGGCATATTTACCGGCATGTGTGTTCAGTAACAATGTCATGATGATGGGGCCCTGAAGATAGGTTATTTCCCAGGGGTGATAACATTCTGGCAACCTTAAAAAGATGTTATCAATTAACGCAGTCCAGATTGGCATCAAACTGATACTTATATACAGCATCAACTTATTTCATTTATTCAAGTTTGGTTGTTAAATCCAGCATTCAGTCATCGTCCACAAAAGAATTTCTGCATCAATAATCAGGAGATCATTTTCGTATGACAGTTAGTATATAAAATTTGAAGATGAATACAGTAATCAATCTAATTCAATCTCCCTATCACAATTCAATCACCCCCAATTTTGACGGAGGACAAAATTCAATCGGCTGTTTCAATCAATTTGATCACTCTCCTAACATCATTACAGTAACAAAGAAATAATGGATTACCTCCATGATTTTGTCAACTTGATAAAAATATCGGTGATAATAGCCCTCGGCTAGAGTTATTTGTATACAAAACTGACGTTAAATGAAATATCTTATCTTAACTTCTTGTTCTAATAAATTTGTTCACCTCCATATCTTATGATGGGGAAATTCTATTTCCTGTGTTGCTTCAATGCATTCTGCTGAGAAGCAACAGGATCTTGATAATGTGAGGTCTAACACTGTAATATCACTTGTCATTGTTACACCATGTAAGCACCTTGTCGGTGTCTCGTGTGCTCTCCTCAGTGTTTTATAGGGTGGATGGAGGGTGTCTAGTTCCATGCTGCTTCAAAGTAGCAGGAACACAACTGGAGTCAATGGTACTTAGTTGGTTTGTTGCGATATGACTGAAATAATGTTCAAAGCACCGTTAAATTCTACTCATTCACTCATTTCTTGTGATTGAATGGAGTACCTAATTATGCTGAGTAAAATATTAATTCGGTGATAAAGGGGGCATAACTCATGAAAAAATGTTGCGATTAAACGAAAACACATTCACATCTTCGCGGAGACATAACGCTGAATAAATTAATCTCTAGCTTCACAGGAGGGAGGCTTTTTTGTTTTTCATCCTTTTATTTTGTTTTCTTTTGTACACACCTTATATATTCATTTTTCTGGCACAACGATGCAGTAGTTCCATACAAATTGCATGAAAGCAATGATGTTCTTTGAGTTACTTGAAGTCAACCTTCAACAACACTGAAGAGTCAGCCTTGAACAATACTATTTCCTTCAAATAAAACAAGACACCGACTCGGTGTCTAAGAACATTATTTGTGTAATGTATAAAAACAAAAACATCGTAAAAAATTGTTTGTTTTTTTGTTTTTTTTGCTGTGGGCAATAAAAAGGGTTGACGAAGCAGTAAAACCTGACACGAATGTGCCTGTACAGCTAGAAATTTATTTCATTCAGCCTAACATCATGAACACAATCACATTTCATGTCAAAAGAATTAACAGGCTTCTTAAAATGCAGCTGAGCTTCACCTACAGCTAGCTACAAATTGAACCTGTTGTACACTGGTGTCGTGCAGCAGATTATAAAAATAAAAAAAAAAAAATAATAATAATAAATAATAATCAGTAAAATGTACATTCCTACAGATTAAAACTCCATAGAAGTTTCCAACTTCCTTCAAAATTCCAGCCATGTAGACTATCCTGCATCCACAGAAGTTCTCCATCCAAAAGATGATTTTTTAAATTTATATTATCAACAGAGATTAAGGTGAAATACCAAGGTTTTCATATTTTCCTCATTACGGTATATTCTTTGTGAGTTAGTTAATATCAGTTTATCTACTTCGTCTGGATTTGTTGGAGGTATTTTGTCTCCTAGAAGATATAGTAAAATGCTCCAAAGTTGGTATCTCAAGCCCGGCCGATTTCAGAAATGAAATCCACATAGCTTATCCGCCATTGTACGACATTAGTTGTACCGGCATACAAGACCGTCTGGCCAATCAATACTTGTAATGTTCAGCCTTCATGCGGCTGATCTGACGTGACATCACAATCAAGGAAAGATAAGCGATGACAGTTAGCAAATCTGAATTCAGCTGGGCTTGGGGTACCAGTTTATTAAAAGATTCTAGAGGACAAAATACTTCAAATCATACTAAGCGAAGTAGATACACCAACACTTCTGTCCTTCATTCAGCCTGTATAAAATACAAAATGAGAATCTAAAAACATTTGGATTTCACCTTTAAGATAACAGGCAGTGTCATGAGAGGAGAACAGATGCTCATATTCACCCATTTGTCCCCCACAATATTACTGAGAAGAGCAGTCTATTACTCACTTAAATTATCCTGTACTTGTATGGTTTAATATAGATCTTTAAATCACTTTGTCCAACTGCTCACAATAAAAAATTAACATAGGAGAACAGCTCACTTATCACGGCCTAGAGAAGGCCAGATCAATTTTATTTGTCTTTTCACAGGTGGTTTTATTTTTGCGGGACATGCAGTTGCATTGAATCCTTCAGCTTTTGAGATTATGAACGTGGCCAGACGAGTGGAAACTAACAAAGTAAAATTGCTGTGGCAAAATGTCCAGTTTTATTTGTAATATCCCCTCCAATCTTGAAAAAAAATAAGTATAAACAATTCCACCCGTGAAACAAAATATAAAATTAGTGTGGCCTAACATACACAGTCGACTCTTCATCCCGTCACGGTTCTTATCAAAATACAATGTATAAACCAGCACATATTGAGGGAGTTTACTCAGTCTCCTGTTTAAGGAGATCACACTCTCCATCACTCATCCAACTCCCTTCATCCCCCCCCCCCCTCCTCGGAGAGTTATTGTATTGATCACCCTCAAGTAATAGAGAGTTTTACTGACAAGAGTGATTCACTCTCGCAATACAAATCTAGGGGAGTGATCAACAGCTCTTACACTATTGTTGTTTATTCGCCTTCATGCCATGTATGTATATATGTTATTGTTATCTCTATACTCTGTATTGAGTAATGAGAATAAATTCAATTCAATTAAAAAAAATTCAATTCAACAAATTTTACCAACATGGTGGACTGGTTAATGGGTTTTAGAATGTGCCCTGTAGGCATGTGAACACATTTTCACAAAGACAACTAAAAGTCTCTCGTGTTCATAAAATCTGTGAAAGCTGTTATCACTCTCCTGAAAATTTCTTTTACGTGATTAACGCTTTTTCGATTTCACCATGACAACAGGGCTCAGTTTCTGAGTTTGAGAGAGGCCTACATCAAAATTGTCATGGTGACACCCGGGATACCAGATCTGCATCATTTTTCATCGCCATGGCAATGGTTCTCATCATTTCATGGATCTTTTAAAGAAGGTCCATCATATTGGGTATATGGTAGCCTTAAACAGATTCATATTGTTATTGCCATGGCGATGGGTCTTATCATTAATAGAGAGGTCTACATCACAACATAATTGCCATGGCAACAGAAGTGGTCAAACACTGGATACTGCTGAACCAGATCCACATTATCATCACCAGGACTAGGCATATTCTGGGTACTCCAAAAATGGATCCATGTTCCTATGGCAACCTGGTCTCATCATGGTCATGGAAACGGGATTGGTTGAGATATCATACATTATCCATAGAAATGTTCTCAGCTATATTGCACTACAGTGCAACCTGTGAATACGGACACCTGGGTAAACCTACCAACCTCTAAATACTGTCATTATAATCCTGTGTTCCAATACTTAAATATAAAATATTTTGAACTTTGATCAACCAGAACCCTTTCAAACTGACACCACAAGCTGGTTCTAAGCATGGTTGGTATACACAGGGTTCACTGTGCATCTCATCCTATTTCAGGTGAGGCTGTCTCAAGTCCGCACAGTTTCTTCTCCTCGGTAATGGCAGTATTGATGAAGGACTTTAGGACGGTATCATTGGATAGTTTAAGCAGGTTCACAAATACATCATCTGAAATGAAGAAGAAAGTCATCATAGATATTATTGATACCAAAAATTTCTGATGTTACAAATTATACAACCTCATAAAACCCATCCCAGAGTAAAATGACATAGACACACTCTTATAATATAGGTTCGTCTTTCATTCATGTAAGATTATTTGTTCAGGCCTTTATCTATACTATAAAAGATCCATCCGTGTCTGTGAGTGAGTGAGTGAATAGAATTTAACATCGTTTTCAACAATATTTCAGCTATATCACGACGAACCAACTAAGCACCACCCAGCCCAGTTGTGTTCCTGCTACTTCAAAGAAGAAATCTTTGAAGCAGCATGGAACCAGACACCCTCCATCCACCCTATAAAACACAGAGGACAGTGCACAAGACACAGACAGGACGCTTACATGGTGCAATAAAGACAAGTGATATTACAGTGCTCGACATCACAATATCAAGTTCCTGTTGCTTCTCAGCAAAATGCATTGGAGCAACAGGAACCTGAACCCACTCAACCACCCGCTCTGTGTCTGTGTCTAACATCACAGTATGACATTGTAATGGAAATTCGATTGCTGCAAAATGTCACAATATGACGTTGTAACAGCAGCTCAATTAGTTAAGATGTTTTCTCAAGCATGTAGGACTGCTTCTCACCACCTTTGAAAAAAGTTCAAGGTTAGCTCAGATTGAATTTGACCTCGAATCCCTAATATGCTCAATTAGATCTTAATTTGCATCAGTATAAAGGACCACTGTTTATTAAATTAACACCTGAAACCTTTAAAAACAGGACTCATCAGACAATCAACAGGTTTCCTCTGTAAAATGGAGGTAAAAAAAAGAAGTCATTTTTGCCCCAAAAAGTAAAAAATATATCAAAATAAGAGACATCCACCATAGGAGACCATGGATATCGGATTGTACCGGTGTTAAGAAAACAATTTATCATCTATCTAATTTGCATAATAATAGACATGTTTTGTTCTCTATTAAAAATTAGATTATGCACATTTTCATTGGAAAATCACTGCTAGGCATGTAACAATTATATAAGCCAACCACACCGCTGGGGGTGTAATAATACCCCAGCCGCCAGTCAGATTTTTGGACCGGATTCGGGGCCGTGCACGCATCGCCGGAAGTGACATGATATATAGTAAAATAGATGTTTGCCGAATATTTCGATTACTTTTCAAGTCTGCATAATACCTCTGTTGATCCAGCATTAAAAAGAATTATCTGGAGATTATTTTCCCTGTTTATCTGGACAGAGCATATGAAAAGTAGTTCGCTCATGTGCAAAACTGAAGTTGTTCGGCCAGATTCAAACTGAACCGTGCGTACATGGGTTTTCCCCTATCTGTCATAGCAACGTAGTAACGGTCAACTTCCGCTATTGGAGGCAGGGATGATAAATGAGCCTGTGAAATGGAGCATGCGTTGTGGGGGGAATGTATATAAGCTAAGTCGTCAGAAGCAAAAACAACCTTTTTTACCTCCATTTCAGAGAGGTAGTTCTCACTAACCTGATCAAGTCCTGTTTTCACATGTGAAAACAAGGCTACGGTAATTCCCCTAATAATTCAATCACAGGAAGTTCACTTTTCAACTCAAACAGAGAGAAAAATTAACGTTCCCTTTATTCATTCAAATAGAAGAAAAGTCATATGATGACAAAATGTGACACTTTGTAGCTGGTGCCATGAAGAATATTGCCAGATATATTAGATTTTTGCTGCACTCCAGGTGATCGAATTATTAGGGGAATTACTGTATAGCATGTAAATATATAATATTTACAACTTGAATACGGATACATACCATTGAGTATATCAGAGATAGGGACGATCTCCAGCACAGACGTGTCCCCACCATCACTATATTGAGATAACCGGGATAGTACCTCGCTCAAATAGTTGATCAGGGATGGGGATGTGCCTTCAAACCCACAACACACTAGGAACTGGTCGAGGAATAGACACTCACCAGTTGGACATATTGATACCTGCATAAAGAGAAGAAAGAACAAGCTGAAGGTCAAAGAACTAGACAGAAGAAGCTGAAGTTCAAAGAAGTAGGCAGAAGAACAAACAAGATGAAGTTCAAAGAAATAGATAGAAGAAAGAACAAGCTGAAGTTCAAACATGTCAAAGAAATAGATAGAAGAAAGAACAACCTGAAGTTCAAAGAAGTGGATAGAAGAAAGAACAACCTGAAGTTCAAAGAAGTGGATAGAAGAAAGAACAAGCTGAAGTTCAAAGAAGTAAATAGAAGAAAGAACAACCTGAAGTTCAAAGAAATAGATAGAAGAAAGAACAACCTGAAGTTCAAAGAAGTGGATAGAAGAAAGAACAACCTGAAGTTCAAAGAAGTAGATAGAAGAAAGAACAACCTAAAGTTCAAAGAAATAGACAGAAGAAAGAACAAGTTGAAATTCAAAGAAGTATATGGAAGAAAGGACAAGCTGAACTTTAAAGAAGCAGATAGAAGAAAGAACAAGCTGAAGTTCGAAGAAGTAGAACATAGTAACATCTTGAGACCTGAATCTTTAGGTCGAGACATGCATCACAAGTGGAAAATAGAAAACATCATCCTCAATGTGACGTTATGCTGAGGTTAGGTAACGAGTTGTTTGTTTACATACCTAGTTTACAGATTGTATTCACTGACCTTTACCGGCGATGCCTCGTTTGAAAGTAAGGTACGTATTTACCTTGGAACAGAGATCAAAGATGTTTGCTTTGGCCATGTTGGCAGCTTTTGAAGCCATAATCAAAGTCCAATCTTCTGATTTCCAATTATTGTTAAGTTAAAGCATTGTCTGATTTTGATAAAGCTTAGTGTAATGTACCGTAGACAATTACACTGATTCTAGACTCCTGCGGCTAAAGTTTCATATATCGTGATGTCACTTTTGGATTCTAGTGACTTTGATGCACAATGACACTGATTCTAGACTCCTACGACTAAAGTTTCAAGTATCGTGATGTCACATTTGGATTCTCAGGACTTTCATGCACTGTTATCAATGTGTTGCACAACTTCAGATCCCGTCAAAAAAACAAGACTGATTATTCCCATAGTTTCATCCAATTAAAAAGAAATACTTTGGGTTGAATAAAATTAATCTGTAGCGCCACAGGCACTTTTATTGAAGACAATAATGAGGTTAGGGCAATCCCGCTCTTTAAAATGGAGGTAAAAATGGTCGTTTTTGCTCAATAAATCAATTCACATAACGAATTCAGCAAAATCCTCTTGAGGCACATGCAGACATATATATCCGCATCAAATGGTAGTAAAACAATAAATTGTCATCTATCTAATTTGCATAATAATAGGCCGAGCATCTGTCGACTCGCTGATTAAACAACATTGACTGGTTCTTAAAATGGCAAATTAATTT
The DNA here is from genome assembly GCA_036873755.1 of Hanleya hanleyi. Taxonomy (NCBI): domain Eukaryota; kingdom Metazoa; phylum Mollusca; class Polyplacophora; order Lepidopleurida; family Hanleyidae; genus Hanleya; species Hanleya hanleyi. The sequence goes on along the minus strand of JAVTVY010035298.1, from coordinate 77,807 downwards.
TAGGACAAGGAACAATAGGTAAACTAATGTGCCTGCAGTTTTGAAGCATTGGTTAAGAAGGAATCACAAGTTATTGAGCAAAAATGACCTTTTTTACCTCCATTTTAGAGAGTGGGATAATGAGGGAGAGAGGCTTTTTTTTTGCTCTTTCACACAGACCAAATATATCCACACTGTTGTGCATATGTCTTTCTCTACAAGTTTTTTAAGACTGAATAAAACTAATCTTCAGCTTCACATTCATATCCTTAAAAAAAAAATGAGGGCGAGAGGCTTTTTTGAAATCTTTCTAATTCCTTTTTTCGTTCACGCAGACCAAATATATCCATCTTTTCTGGCAACCTGAGGCAGTCATTTAATACAATTTGCATGAAACCAACACTGTTATATGAGTTACTTGATGAGTCGGCCTTCAACAATACCATTTCCTGCCAATAAAACAAGAGATCAAACAACTCTTTTGACTCAATATTCAAGGACATTATCTTGGCAAAACGAATTGACAAACTTTGTAAAACACCCCCACCCCACCCCCCAAAAATATGTATATATATATTTTTTTCATAACATCTGTCTTTTGCTGTGGGCGATAAAAAGGATTGACACAGCGCTGAACATGACGGCAAATGCCAGTGCCCATGAAACTAGAAATTTATTTTATCACCCAAGGTTACCTGCTGAAAACTGAGGTAGATGATGTATAGTAAGCCTGCAGTAAATCGGGTCAGAGCTGTATACTGGTGAATAATGATGGTGGAACAGATGGGAAGGTTCTGAAATCAAATACAAACACAATCTGTAATAAATACTGCCAAGGAAAATAGATCATTGAAAATCAAAGATTTGCATTCTACATTTTCTGATGTTTCACTAATATAATCAGTCCAATTTCTCATCTGGAAATGATGACTGATCAAATTTCTGAGAACAAAAACGTAATAATGAGACAATTCAAAAGTTGTAGTGGCCAAGTTCCGGGCTCCTATTAACCATTCCTCAGTTCCTCCACTACCTAACTTGACAGTCAGAGCATCTTCCACGACTGCTCCAACTAAACAACCAGATTATCCACCTACTCATAATTTTTCTCCAGGACCCTGCTCGCAGCACCAATTTTGTAGTGCCCTATCACTTATGTATTTCAGTATTCTATGGATCATTTTCTACCTACCACATCCTCCTTCCCCCCCTCCCCTTCAACTCCATTTTGCCCTTTCCAGTCTAAACTCTAAGCAACAAACTGACGATAAGCCAACTTACCATAACCATTTATAACAAAGAAATAGTAATCACACCGGGGCAAAAGTTGAAAAACTTACAGAAAAAATATATAGAACCTGTCTGGTCAGTGATATTTGTGTGGACAGCTCCTCCATTCCTGGATCTCCACAGTCTCCTTCACAGGTCACATCAATGTAAAACACCCCTTCACTCTCCTCCACCTCCAACCCCACCCAAGGTTCTCCGCCCACCTGACCAATAACACAACAATTTTGTACCACATGACAGAGGTTATCATAACAGAGATTATCATAACAGAGGTTAGGGCTGTTCCATTTAAAAAGGTATGGGATATATTATTCTACGGGTCATGGGAGGAAAGTCCCTTCAATCCATGTTACAACATTGGGATGGCCAATAAAATTTCTATGGGTGGTGGGGTATAATTCAAAGCTGCCTTCCGCCCCTCCCATACCTTTTTAAATGGAACAGCCCTTATCATGACATGATATTCTTGCATCCATTGAATAGAGTGACCTCATCTCACTAAATATAAAAGCTATGATGCCTTAGAATGAGGGAAAAGGTTTACAAAATTCATCGATTTTGAGGCTGGTTACAACTTTACAGGGATTTAAACGACATCAGAAATGAGTCAAAAGCTCTTTGCATTAATATCAGATAACTTATCTCCAATATTGAATGGTAGAATTCCAGTATCAGATATGTGGAACACTTTGGCTTGCCTTTGAACAATTTTACCTTGACGATAGTCTCTCCATACTTTTCTACCAATGCTGTCAGGCAGGTGGACATCTGTTCGGGGGGACAGTATATACTGAGACCTTGGACAGGGAATGCTGGGTACTGGGAGGTCAGGAGGTCATCTAACAGTGCCACACGATGTGATGTCACCCTGTCGAGCCTCTTTTTACGATGCTCCGGAACCTTTTGAAAATTCATAACATCATTCTGTAACCCTATCCCCTCCAAATATATTTCCTCAATGATAAAACATTTTAGGTCATGTTGGTTTTGTAGTGTTGTAACAGAATTTTGTGAAATCCTGCAGAAATTCTTGTTTTAACTACCATATGAAGATATGATGATTCTTCAACTGTCCACATCATAGAGTGATTGAATTAAAGGGGGTATAATTGTAGACAGATTATGAATAATAATAACACAGGCCTGCAAGTGGCTCACAGTGAAAATATAGGAGAAAATATAGATATAGGAGGATATGTGCCAAAATATAGGAGAAATATAGGAATTTTATTAATAAAATATAGAAAAATATATGAAATAAGGGAGTGTACGACAGGTTACAACTGCATTGTATGTTCCAAAATTGTTAGTTTTCTGGTGTTTAATAAAAATATTTCCATAGAATGCGGTCAAAGTGGTGGTGATTGAGGAGACCAGTTCTGTGGATTGGTTCAAGAAAGAGAGATTTGAATGTCTGTATATCTGCCGAGCGTTGCGATGCAATTTTTTATTTTTTTTTAAATGTATTCTCTCATGCCAAATTGACTCATTTCAGAGCATTGGTAAAAATTTTCAGGAGAAAAAGTCAAAATATAGAAAATATAGGAGGTTTTGAGTAAAATATAGGAAACTATAGGATGCACTTGCAGGCCTGATAATATCATGGGAAGGTCTCTAACAATATGATCATTCTGTATTGGTATCCAGTTGTAGAATCATGAGATTGTGAAGTAATTTAGGACCAACACTGTGCTGTAGATCTCCCTATTCGGCACAGAATTTCTATTTTTGTAGGGAAACGTACCCAAATTAGTGAAAATATTGAACGTTCCCAAAATTCTAGCGAAATAGGTAGGCTCTGATTTAAATACGATGCTTACGGTAATTCCCCTAATAATTCAATCACAGGAAGTTCACTTTTCAACTCTGTTATTCAAATACAGAGAAGAAGTAACATTCCCATTCTTCATTCAAATTGAAGAAAAGCCATACAATGACAAAATGTGACACCTTGTAGATGGTGCCATCAAGAATATTTTCAGATATAAGCCATTTTTGTTGCACTTCCGGTGATCGAATTATTAGGGGAATTACCGTAATTGATGAGGAATCTCCATGATGCAGATAATTCATTATTTTATTCCTACTTCCTTAGTTGTAATGGGTGATCAAATTCATTAGAAGATTGACTGAATGGTGCCCAAATATTTGGACCAATGGCAGACTTGCACAATAGACATGAAAGAGGCATTACCAGTTCAGGATATTGATTGGTCAGCTGGGTGAGAAATGTGAAGGTGTGAAACAGATCAACTGGAAGTGAAATCAGGGCCTTCAATTTGCTTCCTAGTACTGTGAAGGAATTAGGTGTTTGCTCAGTCTAAAGCGGGTTAGAAAGAACAATCACTCTAAATGGAGGTAAAAAGGGTCAATCAGGTCAAACTATGTGACATCCACCATAGGCGAAATTTTGTTCTCTATTAAAAATTAGACTATTCACACTTTTATTGGGAATCACTGTTACAACATGTAACAGTATATGAGCTAAGTCGCCAGAAGATTTTGAAATGTTATGATGAATAAATCAAAAGTTATTAGGCAAAAACGACCTTTTTCACCTCCATTATAGAGTTAGTTTTCTCTAGCCTGTCGAACATTACCATATAGATGGTATTCTACTGACCTTTGCATGTGTCAAAAGACCTTGGAAATCAGCGAGAACATTGTTATCACAGAAGCGTGAGCTGGAGAGTGGTGGTGACAGAGGTTTACCGCAGACCATGTTATCAGGAGCGAAACCATCCAGGCACTTGTCACCATGCTGTTATCACCAACAATTATGAAATATAATAAACTCAATAATAATCCACGAGTTAATAGATCATTACCTACTACAAAATCAATGCATGGACAAATATAGAAAATATGGGATAAATCATATTGGTGAATAAACAAATCATTTGTTTTATGTAAATCATCTGATACAGCAGTTCTTCTATTCAATCGCTTATGGATCTTATTACAGTGAAACCTGTTTAAACCGACCATGCTTGGGACCAAATTATAGTTAAAGGTCAACCCAAACGGATTTTTTTTTTATCTAAAAATCCTCAAAAATCATAGTTCATACTTCACTTTGTATGGAAAAAATATTGAAAAAATTCTAATCCGATCAGAAACACACGTAATATGGGAGCAAAGTGGGCTTTTTCACACTTTCACAGCTGGGTTGATGACGTCACGCAGGGCAATTGCCCGAGAAAAAAAGAGCGGATAACATGGAAAGCGAGTGCAGTCAGAGCTCCGATTCAGATGTTGATTCGAACGATATCAGCTCCTTAGATGGAAATATTTTTCGCCAAGAAGATGAAATAGACAGAGGAGGATGATGACGGACAAAATAACAGTTGTTTGAAGACCAATGATGAAATTCAGCCCTATCAATTTGAGCCGTACGGCTCCGACTCGGACAGTTACAACCATTCTGACAATGTGGAACTCGACGACGACAGGATTCGGAGAGGTCGTTTGTTGAATACAGATTGGTTTGCAACTTGACTGGAAACTTTATTATCGTCATCTCTTAGACCAAATGTCCATATATTTCAAACTGTATTGAATGTAGAACGATTCTGTGATGTAAAGAACGAGCACGTTTGTATTGTTGTTGTTGTTACTGGCCGAGACGGCATTTTCGAAGAGATAAACTCCGGGATTCGACAGAATGGACAGTAAACTGTTGATAACTCTACTGATATACGTCCGATTTGAATTCTGTTTGTTTTCCCATAAATCCCCATGAAATACCAATTTCAGAATTATATAGTTTGATAAAAAACTTTGGACATTTATGGCGAAAAGTAAGCCGTGGTGAGTGGGTGTCGAAACGACGTGATGGATCGGCATTCACATTTGCTCAATTTTCGAGAAATTACTTCAATTAAATTGAAATCGAATGATATTCCCACAATCTCAAATGTCAAAGGATTATGAAATTATTATTATCACTTCTGTATCTACAGCCATTCACTCCAATTGGTGTTCAGAACCAATGGGGGTTCAGAAAAAAAAACAATAAAAAGGTGACCGGTTTGCCCGATCACTGTAGGACTTTGTTGTCTGATATACATGCACTCTCACACTTGTAGGTAGACTGGATCCAGCCCCTGTTTCATAATGTATTTCAAAGGGGAAACAAAAGGAAGTAACTCTGCCTATTAGGAAATACTTCAAATAATTTTTTCATTTTTTTTTTTCTTCATTTTTTTATATATATATATATATATATTTTTATTTATTTACTTATCAAACGTATATATATTTAAGAAAGATCATTTTATTATTATTAAATAGTACATATGAAATAGAGACTCATCCAGTCTAACTTGTAGGTGCTCAAGCAACAAACTCCACATCATGGATAGCATTCTGGGCGTTCATCGGGGACGCGAGAGCGAGCAGGGCATGTACAGCCGTCTCCCTGCCCGAGGCCTCGCTTGCAGGCAAGGTTCGTTCAGCCGATGTCCGTGGTAGATTCTCCTTGTCCGATTTCTTTGCCGTCACATTCTGATTGTTCTTAGGTTTGATAGTTGGAATAGCTGTTCTCTTTAGTTTTGGTTTGTACCCGAATTCAACTGCTACGCTGTAGAGGTCCTCGAATGATGTTTTTCTGTCAAAATGTGCCGAGCAAATTATACGAGTACTGGCTCGGGCCCTCTTTCCACACCCTCGTGTTGCGTACAAATTTCGTCCAATTTGCAGCGATTTTCTCGTTTTAGGCCACAAATGAATACTAACACCGTCATCTGTAGTAAAACTGCAACCTCCCACAACACAACATCGCGGCATATTTCACAAATGATGCCCCGATACTCCGAAAATCTCCAGAAATCAGCAGCTACTTATGGCTGTGGTATACGGCTTTACCATAGAGAATACAAGACGGCTTCCCTCCGTGACGTCACAGCTGGAATTGACAGGAGAGCGATTTACACCTTTCAAACGGCAATATCTCGCCAACCAGATGGCACAAAATTATAAAAAAAATATCATTATTTTCAGAATCGAAAGGACTATTTTTTTTATATTTTTGACCTCAGATCGTTTGGGTTGACCTTTAAGGAATAATGTTTTCATAGGCATGGTAAGTGGTTATTTTATGCATGGTTAGTGTGGAAAAGATACTATTTTAGGGCAAGGGTCAACCCTGCACCCTAAAATTTATAAACTTTCTCAAAACTAACTGTGCGTAAAATAACCATTGAGCATTATTTCTATTCTATTGCACTACCCAAATTGATTACCAACAAAAATTATAATGAAATGTTGAAATAATTTAGTAAACCTTCACATCCTTTCAAAGGAAGGAGTGAAAAAACTCGTCCACTGATATTGGCACGATGTTCCCGCATCGGTTGGCATCATGCCAATATCAGTGGACAAGTTAATGTGGTCTCTCAAATGGGGAGTGATACTGTCACCTGTGTGGAAATTACACAGATATGTATGTCTATTTGTGTCGCTTTGTTAATCAATTTCATGATGGAAACAACAGTTAAACTTTAGAAATTTCAGCTTGTAATTTATTAGTTTGTTTATTTGATTGTTACTTGTATGAAAGCAGACGTCTCTTTCCTCACCCGACTTGTGAAATGATTTACCACGGTTATGTGAAATGTACATGTGTCAAGTGCAGGTGTTCATTAGAATGTACATTTCACATAACCCGTGGTAAATCGTGTAATAATTGCAAGGTTAGGTTGGTATTATTGACACAAGTGTTATACAATGTAGGTTTTTACTGGGTTCTGGTTTATCAAGGTTAAACTACCTTCAAGTATTCAGACCCAAGATAATGTCTGTATTTATTAGTTTACCCAAGTGTAGTTATTCACAGGTTTCACTGTAATAGTGATGGGACAAAATTTGAAATTATAATTATTCTTTGTTCAGAATCATCAATGACATACAGGGTTGAAGAGACAAAGTTAAGACTTTAAATGTTAGAATTTATTACAACCCAAGGGAGATAATCCACAAAAAACACAATTAGAGGGAGATAATTCACAGCTATTTTGTTGGTGAACCACCAGCAACTTGCCTCAATGGCTCTGGCCAGGAAATCTTCCACGCCCATCTCTGTCAGACTGTAAAGATTAAATGAGCGCAACCTCTGTTGCCATGGTAACCCAGACTGTCTGTGTCTATCTTTGAATGTTCCTGCTTGACGGCCAGTTACCAATTGATCTTTGGCAATGACAAAACGTTTCTGGAAAAAAGGGAAATAAATTTTCTCTGAGAATGCCAAGCACATCACAAGATTTATATGAAACAATATTAATACCTTCTGCAATAAAATCTCTCCTCAACATTTTCTGGAATAAAACTACATGTATTCTCAAATTTAGGAAAATGTAAAGTCAAACCTGTGTATACCAACCATCTTTGGGACCAGATTATAGTGACGGTTTTGACAGGGTTCTGGTTTATCAAAGTTCAAAATACTTTAAATTTAAGTATTGGGACCATGGATAATGTCAGTATTTAGAGGTTGGTCAGTTTACCCAGGTGTCTGTATTCACAGGTTTCACTGTAGTGCAATATAGCCGGGAAAATAGTGACTTAGCTTGGAAGTGTAACATTCAGTCTCAAGCATGGAAAGCAATCCCAAGCGATATCTTGTGGCAAGTTACCCACCAAACCTGGAAAGAATCTGATACTGGACCCCCAGTTGGAGACACCTAAACATGGATCGGCATGAAGAAAAATCCCAAGCGAGATATTTAGGCGAGGTACCCAAATAACAAATGTGGAAAGAATCTGTTCAACTTTTTAAAAGTTATTGTACACAATTAACAAGACTTCAATTGAACCCAAAATACGCCTGTAAAAAAATACAGTCGATAAACAACATTTTTATCTCCTGAATGTTGTTGTAGACAAAGGTTAACAATACAAACATGAGGCAGCACCTAAAAGGTGCAACAACCCCTCAGCTAGACAGTTTTAGTCAGTGTATATTGGTACACAATGAATGAAAAATGCATAAGTAAAAGCCTGAAAGATTTGGTTGAATGCAGAAGATGCTTTAGCAGTGGCTTGTAAAAGATTAAAATATGATAAATTCAGTGTGGGATGTTGGATGCATTGAAGGATTATAATAAATATTTTGACATAGCGCGTGCGAAAAATATGGCGGAAGAACAGAATATTCTGAACAAAAACAAAAGGCTTCAAGCCATTTTGGCTTTGAACCCTAATAATAATCTAAACAATAATAAAAGTCTTTGATAGCAATAACTGTATGAATCCCTGTGTACCTGTTGATTGTCTGTCTCTTTCCATCTGTGATCAAGCAGAGGATGAGGGTGGGTGGATGGCAATCCAAACAGCCTTGTGATATGAATAATATGTTTCATGGACATCAAATTGTATATCTGTGAGTTTGAAATTGGTGAAAATCTGGTCAATGGTTGTCCTAAGATCTGTGGTTGGGGTGTGGATTAAGGGAAAGAGCCCATGCTCTTGGAAGAAGTCGTTTATCTTGGTTGTTTCAGCCGAGTCGACAGCAAAGTCATTGTTGAAGTCTCCAAGTATGACAACATTAGTCGCTGAACAGTGGTTCCTTAGTGATGTAGAAAGTCCGCCCAATCAGAGAAACCAGTTCTGTCATTCATCGTAAGTTTCTTGATGCACTGATGATGTATATCAAATTTTACATCGAGCACTTGAACGGTATCAGAGAGAGATCATTAATGATTTTGCATAAATTAAAGATGGCCGCCTATCCTTCCGGTCATTCAGAGGAACTGATCTTCATTACGAGTGTCTTGATACATCGATGCTGTATACCAAGTTTCATATAGAACACTTAAATGGTATCCGAGATATATATCATTAAAGATTTTGCATAAATTAAAGATGGCCACCAAGATTTCCACCCAATCAGAGAAACCAGTTCTGTCATTCATCATAAGTCTCTTGCTGCATCGATGATGTTTACCAAATTTTATATCGAGCACTTAAACGGTATCAGAGATAGAGATCATTAATGATTTTGCATAAATTAAAAATGGCCGGCCATCCTTCCCGCCTCTCAGAAGAATTGATGTGGTTATTCAGTGCAAGTCAAGTCTCTTGATACATCGATGCTGTATACCAAGTTTCGTATAGAACACTTCAATGGTATCAAAGAAATACATCATTAAAGATTCTGCATAAATTAAAGATGGCCGCCAAGGCTTTTACCTAATCAGGAAAACTGGTTTGGTCATTCCTTCAAAGTTTCTTGATGTATCGATAATCTCTACAAAGTTTCACACTGAACAGCAAAATGGTTTCCGAGATACACAAGATTCATGGTTTCGCATAAATTAAAGATAGCCGCCAAAGTTTCCATCCAATCGGGCCCAGATTCAATAGGATTCTGGGTAATGAGCATATGAATGTGCACGGCAAGTTTGGTGTGCCTAGGGTAAGTCGTTCTAAAGAAAGCTTGGTAACAAGAAGTTTCATATAGAATACTTCAATGATATCAAAGAAATACATCATTAAAGATTCTGCATAAATTAAAGATGGCCACCAAGGCTTTCACCTAATCAGGAAAACTGGTTTGGTCATTCCTTCAAAGTTTCTTGATGTATCGATAATCTCTACAAAGTTTCAAACTGAACAGCAAAATGGTTTCCGAGATACACAAGATTCATGGTTTCGCATAAATTAAAGATGGCCACCAAAGTTTCCACCCAATCGAGTCCAGATTCAATAGGGTTCTGGATCATGAGCATATGGATGTGCACGGCAAGTTTGGTGTGCCTAGGGTAAGTCGTTCTAAAGAAAGCTTGGTAACGAGAAAGCTGTGATGGTTTCGCATAAATTAAAGATGGCCGCCAAAGTTTCCAACCAATCGGGTCCAGATTCAATAGGCTTGTGGTTGACCACCCAACAATTCTGTGTACCAAATTTGGAGAGGATACGTAAGGGCCCGGAGCGTTATTTGTAGGAGCAGGTATAACTTCAGGTACTTTAACTCTGCAGGGGTGCATATTCCCCCACCCCCCGTTATGCGCTTATGTATGTATCAGTAACTTTAAAACAAACTTTGTGTTAGTATAAGCTTAAGCTGCAAAATAATAAGCTCATCAGCCTGATGAATGTGGAAGATTGCATGGATTGGAAGCATTTGCGAACAAAATTAACAATGAGCAAAGTGAAAACAAATGTCGAAATAACAGTAGGTGCCAAATACAAGGATTTCAGACTAAAATCAAGGGGAGTAACTGAAGAAAACATCAAATCGGCTCAAAAACCGTTTGTGCACATATACATGTCGAAGAATCTCTGGAGATCATCCAAAGGGCTCTGCTTTAGAGTCAGAAGATATCACATGGTACTGAATTCATACCTTCTTGGGGTAGTTTCCAACTCTCGTATAAAATGGTATTTGTTGGAGATGACATTTAGAAATAAATCTCTCCGTACATTGCTGACGTAGGGTTACAATTTCTGCCGTAGTTTCATCGGACATACGAGAGAAGAGTTCAAGATTTCGGAGAATCGTCTCTTTCTGGAGGTTCATAAACTGTCCGCAACAGTCGACGTGTTGATCGAGAAAAGTCTTCGGGAGCTTCGGCCATGTTGCAGCTTCCAAATCTACACACTCCTCATCTGTGAAAATAAACAAGAAATAACACTGACGAAATCTGAAAACATGAGAAACCTTTACACTATAATCTTTCCGAGAGCCTGATTAATTAGTCAATACTGTTTATCCTTTTACATCATCACAGGGTCATATATAAACAAAGTTCCTATCACGCAGCTTTCGAATATAAGGTATATGCTGTCAGTTTGATATCAGGTCATGGTGGCATTCAATGATGCCAGAGAGGTCTTGTGCAGCTATACACTGATGTCGGCAGACCCTGGATTTAAGCAAGGTTTCTTGGTTCTGGGGATCGTTGTATGAACTGTGCGTAAGCCTAAGTCCGTGCGTAAGTCATACTTAGCGTGAGCGTAGCTATGCCGACCCGTGTCACAAAGCCTTTAAATTTACGCAAAGCCATAAGTTATTGCGTAACTTTAAGTCTGGCCGAGAGTATGCTTAGCGTGAGTGCAACTTTGCTTGTATGTAACCATGCCTATAGTAGATTAATCTAATGGCGTAGTTGTCAAATTTTATGTATCTTATGAAATGTACAATACTTTTGGAGTCAGAAAATGGTCGTTCTTTTACTTTTTCTCTCCCTAGCATACGATCCCTCAAAGACAATGTGCAGTATTTGGCATCTTCTTTCACAAAAGAGCGAATACAAGAGTTACAATCCTTAGCCTCAAACGCAGATTGCTCTGACGTGTAATTATCGAGGTTAAATATTTACATAGTCCATTGTCAGCGTAGTGTGAGCGCAACGCAGGTGTAAGTCCTTACGTCGATGGTAACTTACGCAAGTTTCGTGCAACGATCCCCTGGTATGTATGGACAACCAAAATTGTTAAAGTTTTTTTATATGTACATGTACGACAATAACTGTCCTGATTTTCACACTTGCCCATGAGCTTTTCCATCAGTTCCAGCATCGTTGGGCTCAGATTATCTCTACCTTTATAGAGCAGACAGACCACATAGACCTCAGAGTTCCCAGATTTACTTGTGCCAGGTTTGAAAACATTCACCTGTATGGGATGAGAACATGAGTGTGTGAGTGAGTGAGATTTTAAAGGTGAATGCAAAGGTTTTGAGATTCTCCTTTTTATATTCTAATGCATAATTCACACATAGAGATTATCGAGCAATAAAGTGTCTAAGTCTCAAAGTCGTAGCCAATCAGTTGTTATATCATAGCATGACAGAAAAAGACATAATTGAATATCCCAGTCTTATTCGATAATTGATTGTAGATGCTTTATTACTCTCATGAATTATCTTTTACAGAATGTTTCCATATGATCCACAGAAAAAAAGGACCTGGCGCAGTTTAATGAGATTTTGGCCCCCTTGAGGTGCGGGTTGGAGTGCCAAAATGAAATATCACATACGAAAGGAATTCTTCAGTTAGCGTAAAGTATGTTATCTTGTCTTATGTTCTGATTGGATGAGTGGCCGGGTGCTGCACTGGCTGGGTTGATCAGTGTTCATGACAATAGGAACTGTGGACACTCTCGTGTTCTGGCACATGTAGGCACCGTCGTGATAAGACTGAAAATGTTTAAAACGATATTAAATCCTACTCACACACTCACTTATGTTCTGAGTATTGGTATTACATTTTTTAGTAACAGCATCTTGGAGTAGTGGGTTTGTGCATCATTGTCTTTTTTGAGGTAAAAACAGCAAACTTTTCTCTCCATAAACATATGAAGCCAGTCCAAAACCAAAACCATGTTTGGGCAACAACAAAATATTGACATGGTCAGTATTTCGGGGTTAAGTTTATCTTGGTTCTCGACTGGCTTCATATGTTTATGGAGAGAAAAGTGTGATGTTTTCACTTTAAATAAACGATTTTGGACAATTCCACTACTTCAAGATGCTGTTATTAAAAAACCATAAGACCCAGGGCCTACAAAATATTCAGAGCATAAGACAAGATAATATACTTTACAATAACTGAACAATTTCTTTCGTACGATATTTCATTTTGGTACTTCAACTCACACCTCATGGGGACCAAAATCCGCGCCTGGTCCTTTGCAATATTCACTAAATAGCTGATGGAACTAATTTATTGACAACAATTTGATGCAAGGATAAAATACATGTATATATTATTTATCTGCGATGTGGCTATGCAGTATAGAGGAGTGTGAGAACAACGAGGTGATTACGAGGAAGATGTAAATTTCCAGAACAATTCGTTTCTGTTTAATATTCATATATAAAGGTCTAATCTAATAACGTAAGAAGGAAGAGATATTCACGGAAACTATCTTTGGCGAAAAAACCCGAGTGATAATGGTTTAGTTACAGTACCTCTTGAAAGACACAGTTGAGGATGTACATGAGTGTGACTGTGCTCCGTTCAAACATAGTAAACAACTTGATGACAAATGTTCCTCCAACCCTTAACACATCAAGGGCCATAACCACTTCACAGTAGTGCAAGGGGGAGACAACTCTTTCTTGCTCGGCTGGGTTGTTTTGACAGTCAATGCTTCCATCTGCAGTCACCTGCATGCATACAAAGATTGCAAAAAAAATTACACACGCACGAATGATTGTACAGACTACAGTTTCCATTTAGTAATAAGACTACAGAATGTGAACAAATATTGAGAGCATGATGTCCTGTAAGATCTGGGCCTTGTTTCAGTCTTTGTATGCTGGAAGTAGGTTGCAAATGTTTTGTATGCACATTCACAGAAAAAAATGTCAGAGTGTTTTACAAAATCTTCTTGCATGCATATCTTCTTACGTTTGATCGCAAATTTGTGTGAGGGTGCACCCTGTCACACATTTTGTATTCAGGCTTTCTCGACTGTTCCCTGAACTACAAATACCTGGAATACATATATTTTCAACAACGAGGGATATTCCATCCATTTGTGACCTGTAGAATGTACAAACTTTTGTTTATGGAAGTCCTCAACAACACAATCATTGTTGTTGTAATTCCTTCCGATGATGGAATGGAGCCAACACAGAAGAGTGTAGAATTTCATGGGTCAAATTTTGGACAAAATCAATTATTATCCTCTATAACTCATGCTAGATTTACCAATATGATGTCCCTTGAATAAAACAACATGTTAAAGGAATATATCTAAAGACTTATGTCAGAGCTGTAGAAATTCTGTGAATGTTTGCATATTTGCGTGCGAACATGCCATGGCATTGGGTGAAGCTGAAACGAATACTCGAATACATTTGCAGTATGTTAAAATTCCGAAAATTCGAATAGTAAAATGACATTCAAATATTTGAGACGACCCCTTAACATTGCGACAAGCACATGATCTAGGGCACTGTCAAAATGGCTAGCAATATTCTTGCATTAATTTCAATTACCTGATACACTAATAAATTATAATAAATAATGCTGCACAACATCTCAGTGATAGACAGAATTCAAGGGCGACACCATCCTGTAGCCGAAATGAATATTATCGCATAATACGTAGACATGTTATAGGTATGCAAGGTGCAGATCAAAGCCTTGTTCAATATTCACAGACACAAATGGCCAGACCTAAGCATAACCCACAGCGTGTGTGTGTACTCACCAAATTCGCCTTACCCATTTGCTCGATGTTCCGTCTTAGCTCATCACGGTTCATCTGGCTGAACAAGTTTCCCGTGTTGTCGACACCAAAGTCCCAGGATTCCAAACTGTGACGAATGAATCGGTCATCATCTATCATGTGACCAATACCGTTACCCTCATAATATGGGTTCAGGGTATTAGCCCGCCACATCCAGTCTCCCGCGAAACCTGCCAATACAATCATTACAGAAAACTGTAAACACGCAAGGTACCGAATTCCCCCAACTGACATTTGGTGCACAATGTAGTGCAACTCAATTCAATCACCCCCAAAATTTCAGACAAAATTCAATCCGTCTTTCTAATGAATTAGATCACTCCTTAGGCATCACAGGCACTTTTTTGAAGAAAAAAATTATGGATGGGGGTATTTTAATAATCTTCATTTTATTTTTTCGCCCAGACCAAATATATCCATCGTTTCTGACAAACCAATGCAGCAGTTTAAAGACGTAATCAGCCACAAATCTAGGCTGAAATCAATGTCTCTCAAACTCCGCGAAAGTGACATATGATAACGACAGGTACAAAATGAAACACATTTGACCACAACAAACTAAACTTGTTTCTACCATTCACGAAAAAATAGCAGGAATTGGTCTTTAAAATAAACGGCATGGGATGCTGTTTATTTTTTCCACGGCCGTGTCAACAAGCGTATACACATGTGGTGCATTCTACCAACGTATCATGCTATGCGACATTACCGAACCATAGGCACGAGCCATGACGTTTTCCCATGGCTGCAGCTGTGCAGCATTCAGATTCGTGAGCGTCGCTATGTCACTCTTACATCACGCAGTCACGTCCTTTTCCTCTCCGCGTACAACACACACTTAATGGCGAAACAGAAAACCCGTCGAAGCGGGCACAGTTTCAAATTTCTCTGACAAGATATTCTTGCATTCGTTGTATATGGCGATCCCATTATCATCAAATATAATACATATGATACTTTGGTAAACTTCCCTGCTGAAAAAACACATAGTTTACAAAATCGCTGAGTTTACAAAATCCATCAATTTTCAGGCTGATTACATCTTTCATCTCTAACATGACTCTACTCCAGCAATAATGTTCATTTTATTTTCATTTTTTCATCCAGACCAAATATATTCATCATTTCTGACAAACCAATGCAGCAGTTTGATACAATTTGCATGAAACAATGCATGTAACATGTAAACCAAATACGTACCTTGACTGACCAGGTAGTGGTTAAGACTGGTGATAAACGCTCCAGGTGCCTCGCACAGATGTGCAGACACCAAACAGTCCTGCTGGATGCACAGCACAGGGAAGGAGGAAACGATCTCATAGAATTTACACCATGCCTGCGTGCACAGTTCAGGCCTAAATTTCTGTTTGACAGCAGAGATGATCGCCCCGGCAATGTTCGTGAAGCCTGTATGTTCATGCCATTTCACGATGTCCTTGTCACTGAGTCTGTCCTTCAAGCCATTCAGTTCAGTCTTCATCTCCTTTAAAGAGGTAATATCGTGATTTTAATTATTCGGGTAAACTGAGCATCATGATCACCTGAAATAGTTTCTAAAGGCTTGTCAAGTCGCGAAGTCTTGTATTTTAAAAAGAGACCAATATTCAGTGAACAAGATGAAAATGAACAAGAGCCCAAGGGGCTTCAATATACGCCCGTATATCTGGAATTAAATTGGTCCAAATTTCAAGGTTGTTTAATAGCCTTGATTGCAATTGATAACTAGCAGTCCAGAGAAAGGTCTACAATTTTGTGCCTGAGAATGTAACATATATCACATCTTCTATTGAATGATAAACTAAAATGAGATCAACTCTTGTTAACTAGTTGACCTTGAAGCAAGAGCCGAGAGCTCACATATCCCACACTGAAATCGACAATAGTCAATCACAAGAAAATAGTTTCCTTTCAGTCGAGATAATTTTTCATGAAAGAAGAAGAAAGTGATGAAGTAAACCTTTGTTCTTGAGTTAATAAACAGGTATGAAACTCATAAATTAGTAAATTTATGGTTTTTATTTCACAACAGTTTAACTAAATGCAGCTGTTTCAAACATGGGAGAAAACTCCACTACTATATACATGTTGGGGAGAGAACTCTGAATATTCCAACTTAACACATATAGTCAGCTAAAACTGATTCAGTTTTGGGAAGACTGTGACCTTGACCTTTGACAAATTGATCTCAAAATGTATGGCTCCTCTTTGCCATGCGAGTAAGGTATACTCAAAATTTGGTAACAATTCATACCTTGAAACTAGACATATTGCATGGACAACAAATGTTATTGGATGAATAGACAGATCCCAACATCGCATTACACGACCTCGTCTTTGACAGGCATATGAAAATGTGACTTTTAATGATTTCTTGATTTTGGGGTCACAGTGACCTTGACCTTGGACCCACATTTTGATATGCAACACATCATGTCCCTCTAATGTATAAACTGGCAGAAAAAAAGTTACTTTGAATGATTTCCTGATTTTGGGGTCACAGTGACCTTGACCGTTGACCTTGACCTAAATTTTGGTACACGACACATCGTCTTCCGTCAATGTATCAGTAGACACCAAATTTCATGATTTTGGGGGTCACAGTAACCGGATGCTCGGCCTTGACCTACATTTTGGTACATGACACATCATGTCCCCCTAGTGCATTTACTGGCACAAAAAAATAATTTTTAAAGATTTCTTGATTCCGCAGTCCTAGTGACCTTGACTATTGACCTTGACCTAAATTTTGGTACATGACAAACCGTCTCCCCGTAATTTCTCAATGGACACAAAAATCATGATTTTTAACAATTTCACGATTTTGGGGTCAGTGACCTTGACCTTTGACCTTGACCTAATTTTTGGTGTGCGACACTTCATTTCCCCTATTGAATCCACTCACAAAAATAGTAATCTTGATGATTTCCTGATTTTTAGGTCACACTGACCTTTGACCTTGATTCTGGGGTCACAGTGACCTTGACTATTGACCTGGATCTAAATTTTGGTACATGACAAAAACGACTCCCCGTAATTTCTCAACGGATTAAAAAAATCACGATTTTATGATTTTTAACAATTTCACGATTTTGGGGTCACAGTGACCTTGACCTACATTTTAATTTGTGACACATCGTGTCCCCCAAATGTATCTACTGATATAAAAAAATGTTATTTTTAATAATTTCCTGATTTTGGGGAGTGACCTTTGACCTTGACCTATATTTTGGTGTGCGACACTTCATTTCCCTCTATTGAATCCACTCACAAAAAATTAGAAATTTTTAATGATTTCCTGATTTTTCGATCACACTGACCTTTGACCTCTGACCTCGACCTACATTTGGTATGCAACATATCGTTCCCCCCTAGGGCATCCACTCACCAAAAATTAGAACTGTAGATAGAAAACTGTCAACGATCAATGATTTCCTGATTTTAGGCAACAGTGACCTTTGACCTCCGACCACGACCTGAATTTTGGTACGCGACACATCGTCTCCACCTAGGGTATCCACTCACAAAAAAATTGCAACTGTGGATAGAAAACGTTCACAGATATAAACCGGACACGAACACTTCAGTGATTTCCTGTTTTTTAGGCCAGTGACCTTTGACCTCTGACCTTGACCTTTATTTTGGTACGCGACACATCGTCTCCCCATAGGGTATCCACTCACCAAAAATTAGAACTGTAGATAGAAAACTGTCCCAGATATAGACCGGACACGACGGACACACGGACGGAAACCGCCATCACATAATACGTCCGCCTTTTGGCGGGCGTATAAAAATTACTGAGATGATGTCGGATAATGTGACCTGGTGTCCATGACGTCACGTTAGAAATGACGTCACGTTAGAAGCCGTCACAGTGCCATAAAAGTTCTACGACAGTGTATGACATTGCAAAGCGTCACACCAAGAATGCCAATGCGCGTTTGGCAACGTCATCTCAGGCACTGGAGCCAAGTGCAGGTGCTGTTATGTTTTTTCGAGAATGTCAGAAGTGTGATATCAATGCCTATGATATCACAGAATTGAATTCACAGAAAAGCGTTCACTGTAGTTGATCTGAACTACTAAATAACTTTTATCAAAAACTGTTATTTGTAGAACATTTTTTAAATGACGCTACTATCGCTTTCGAGTCTAAATGTGGTACTTTTGCAAGTTTACGTCATATTAAAGATAATCTTCCAAATTATGGGATTTGTACCGTTTCTTGTTTTATGACCTTAATTTTAACAATTTCAATGTTATTAATGTTAATTTAGGATACAGCGCCACAAGCATGTCGGAACTTGTGACGTTATTATGGAATTATTAACCACGTCACAACGCAATAATGTTGCAAATTTGTTAAATTCCCTGCATTGCTGCGATGTCCCGCAGACTGTGCAGGACGCTCGAACTATGACATCGTAAACGGCATCTCTGACGTCAAAAGAGGCAGTGAAGATTTCTCTCCCACTGTAGAAAGCTGCCTTTGAATCCTCTGAGACAGCATACGAGTGAAATGTTGGGAAAAAACTTTATAATAGTTTTATTATTCACATCATTATCTTGAATATGACGTACACTTACATAAGTGCTACGGTTACACTTTAAAGGTAAAGTCAAATGAAGGAGGCATCTTGACTATCAGGTAAAAATTTTACCACTCATAACAAAATTTTGAAGGCTAAAATTACACCCAACTTAGCAAAAATGTATATGTGTCGGAACAGTTATCGGACAGGTCAGTTATCGGACACGCATCTTGTGCGTACATGTTTTGCTCGTGATGACAAGGCAATAGTATGTCCGAACAAAGGGGAGATCATTTATAATTGTTATGCAAAATATAGAATTATAGGTAGCCACAAAAGTTGAAAAATTTAGCTGAATAGTACTTATTGGTTCTGATATTTTAGCATTTGAAATAACACTGTGAGTATGACAGTATGTTGTTTTATAGCCAAGGGTTGTTAGAAAAAGGATCATTGAGTAGAAGAATGGCGAATTTTCTGAACTTGTCGGGGATTGCGATGTCTGAAGATTTTTTGTTTGGATGTACTTTGCAGATTCATTTTCTCACAGATTAAATAAGTATGGAAATTAGTTAAATGTGAATACAATGTGTACGGTAATTTCCCTATTAATTCACCTTCCAAATTTAATTCGAAAACGGCCGATTTTTCCGCTGTCGTGATTTTGTCCATCCTAATAAAACGAACACGGGAGCATTTTCAATATCCGTGAAACAATAAATTCGAACACTCCCGTTTTCGCCACGGAGTTCGTGCCGATTAAAGTAAAGTGAATATGTTGCTAGAATCTCGTATAGTATATCGGCGTATGCTATTATTTGTAGGCGCAGAGAAACAACAGGGAATGGTACAATATAATCAGACTGAATTACTATTACTTACAGTCTATAAGGAAAAAAATTGATTCAATTAACTCCGCAGTCCTGTAATTTAATCCTAACTTGATCGCGTTTCGCCGCAGTCGGGAAAAATATATACGGTAGTCCCCCCACGTGGTCGAGTGTCTGCACACGGCCCGCTATTGAATCATTCTTCAGTTTCCAGCGTTCGTATATCAAATATCTTTCTTTAAACCAGCATTCCTTTATTTGAAAACACACATTATTTTAAGTAACAAATTTGAGAGATCTTCAACGTTAATATATTTGTTCGTCGTATATGCTAAACCCCTCGCTGTCCCCCATTTACCTGCCCGACCTGCCCTGTATTATTCGTATGGGAGGCACTTGGGCCGGGTTCAGAGGAGGCACTGGAAGGGAGCAAGTTCAAACTTTGTCGGGTGACGTTCCCGCGGAGATATCAAGTTGTAACGTGTGTGCTGGTGAATTGCATCAGATTTCTTCACAGCAACTGAATTCTTCGTTTGGGGAAAGCAAGATGCGATTTAACCTTTCGGTATGCTGTATGTTATTCGTTATATTTTCAGGTGAAGTGGACAATCAAACGACCATTATTTGACGTCAAAAATGAGCCATCACGAAAAGCCTTTTGGAAGGATGTACATTTAACGTTGATTTTATTTTAGTATTTTGATCAATAAAAATTTCTAAAAATAAAAAATCTGGACTACAATTCTCGAGCATCACTGGTTTGTGCATGACAACGTATCGACAAGCCTGGAAGATCACAAACAATGGTGAAAGGGTTTCCTTTTTTCTTTCAGAACATCCATTCCCCCTCCCTCCCCCTAACAGTCCATACGTCCGTGTTATTATCCACACGACAAGGTGAGGTATTTACCCAGACCCCATGTGGTAAGTATATTTGACCGTAAACAAACCTACAGAATTACGGTGATCGATCTGACTCGTCCTGCATTCTTCATCAGGTTCTCTGATTTTTCTCCCTTCTAATAATACTCAACATACAATACAATATCTAATAGCATGTTCGTGAAAGAGGCCGTATTTTTATTATTATCATTATTAAGGTTCACTGTATAGGAAACAAACTTGAAACGATGTGTTCACATCGCACGACATAATAGTATACCCCCTCAGTGCCCCTCAATTTCCTACTGAAACACCAAGCCTCCACATGAATGGCATTTGCTGCAGGTCTCCTTTGATATTTAAATTGTCAATGGCTACATTGTTTTGAGTACCGGGATAGTTTGCTAATGAAGTGTTTAGTTTATTTTTAGCCTGTCCAGCTATTTCCCCATTCAGCACAGCTTGTCCTCCAGAGAAAACCACATAAAATGGAAGAATCCAAAGTCAGGATAGGGGTGACAAGATGTTTCAGTTTCCAGTGGAGAGAATCTGAACAGCATGAAATATATAGTGAAATAGGAGAGTCCACGTGCAGCATGCAAGTTTCACCCAGACTGGAAATGACACTTATTCATATGCAAATGAGATCGTGGGTAATAACATTGAATTGACTGCCTGGGGAATACCTTGTCCCTTCGGAAGCCCAAATTCAGCTCTGGGTGAGGATGCGCGATTCACCAGCAAGAGGCAATTTAAAGGGGTTTCAAATTAACGCTGCAGTATTATGGGTTTGTGTGTTAATGTGTGGCCCTTGTTCGTCCTGTAAATTTCACAATACCTCATTCAAACTTGTTATATCTTGGCTTTGATTGCATCTATCGTTTAATGAAACATAGACAGGAAATCACACAGCTGACAAACGTCAGTTTTCCCACCAGGGGACACAAACAAATTTTGCGATGTGAAGCGCCGACAACAATCATCTCTGCATATGCTCTGTTTTGTTCAAATATAGTTATCATAAAGACTTACTCTTTCCGGTTTTGTTAAATATTTTATTGTGAATGAAAATATTTCTTACGAATACCCATGCACAAACTTACCAAAATTCCAGCAATCAAAAATTCTTTGGAATTACACCGCGCATTTTTACACTAAGAATCAAAACATCGCTATCGCCATTCCATTACTCTATATGCTAAACAAATTTGAGAAACATTTAAATGGCATTAGGTAAAGTTTCGGAGATGAGAACATACCAGTATTTAATTAATATTCAGAACGATATCATACTTCGACTTTTACTTTTAGTAAACGGTTACAGTACCGGTACTGTAATAGATATTCTCATACTTGAAACAAACCAATCGAAACGTGTATTGCCGACTGACACTCGGTTCTCTTGTACAATCCGCCGTTAATTCAACATTAATTTCTTGTCATAGGTCCGGGATATTTATTCAAGTCCTGGATGGTGTGTGTAAAATCATGCACAGTGAAGACCAAAGAGTCTATGACAGTGCGCTAATCTGTCTAAAACTTCGTGATACAATCCTACACAAATTTGCCGTTGGTTCATTTTCAGGGTTCACAACAACAACGTCGACATACCGAACGACTCGAACATGGAATACTCTAATATGTGTATAGTTTTATATTTCCAGAATATTCATTCAATTCCATGTCAGTTAGGTTTCATAATATAGATCATAGTTAATACTGAACAAAAAGGAAGGAATACGTTCAATGTTTTGGCCTACTTTTACGATGTTATTATGGACGCGAATTTACGGACGTCAGCTCAAAAATCTGCATGATCGTGCTGAACTTGTCACTCGATAAATATGCTCGACTTCCTCGAATAAAATTAGACGCCTTTATCAGGGTAGAGGAGATTTTCTGACATCATACACTGCATTTTATGGAAACTGATGAGATATCAAAGTTAATACACGGTAATAAATACGATCACTACGACCACGGCGAAGCGGTCCGCCATTTTGGATTCTCCGTGAAAGTCGGCGCGACATTTAATTCGAACACTCGCGTTTTTCTAGAATTCGCTCAACAAATAATTCGAAAGTAGCCAATTTTTGGAGTGCTGAGTTTCATCACTACATCGCGAATTAATAGGGGAATTACCGTATACATCTCTTAAAAAGGATCATGTGTATCCACATTTTACTAAAATCCAAGTTTTATGCTGTATCCACAAAAACCCGCTTTTTTGTGGTTACCCACCCCAGAATTCTGAGAATTATAGCCTTTTATATACATGAAACTAATGATCTAATACGTAACCTACCTCTAATACCTTCAAATGATTCAACCATGGTAACTCAATGTTGGGACCAGACAAAGCAGAAGCTGCAACATTGTTGGGATCCTCAGGCACATCAGGGGAGATAATCTTGAGGGACCAAGTATCAGATTCTGGAGTCTTGTATTGAAATTTCTTTTCAAACAGTTTTTCCACCCTAGGATCTATGTGTTCAGACAGTTGTACTGGTGGATATAGCTGGAGGCCAGTACAATCCTCTCTCTTCCGTTTACTGGTCATACTGGTTTCATTTTATATCCTGAAAAAAAAAATATATATATATATTTCGTATCAAATCATACAGCCTTAAGCAATTGTATAGGGGATTATAAGAGCCACGCTCCCTTCCCTGACAGTCACATTATCTAGTATGATGATGTGGAATAAGGTAAATGAGAACTGCTTCTAACCTTCTGACAGGCTCGAAACAAAACCGGTGTTCATATGCACAAATGCATGTAGATGTTCTGCTGTGCATGTAGAATTCAGAGAATGAGTGAGTGAGTAGTTGGGTTTAACATCATTTTCAACCTTGTTTCAGTCATATCACGACGGTGCCTACACGTGCCAGAACACGAGAGTGCTCACAGTTCCTATTACCCTGGACAGTGATCAGCCCAGCCAGTACAGCACCCGGTCACCCATCCAAGAATTGACCGAGTTTAACTTTGGTGATCTGACGAGAACCGGTGTGTCCAACGCTATAAGCTGTACAATTTAGAGAATAGCAATGTAAGGGTGCACACTTCAGCCAAAGGTGCATGTAAATAAATAATTTTTTAATTCGAGCCTTGTTCTGGTTCACAATTTAACAAATGACCCTGGTGTTTGCGAGCCATGTTCTGGTTCATAATTTATCAAATGACCCTGGTGTTTGCGAAACAACCACCACCTTCTTGCATGCTGTATTTCATTTTTCTGAGTAGAATGGAGTTTAACACCTCTGTATTGGTGGTTGTTGCATTGGTAACACATTATAATCTTCTGCTGCATAGCACAGAAAATTTCAACTTTTCTGAGCAGCATGGAGTTTAAAATCTCAAGTATCGGTGGTTGTTGCAGACATTGGTTTGTCTGATTCAGTGTCATACAAACAGCCATCAGCGGTGAGTGGTAACACATTTTAACATTCAGCTCCTTAATTTGTAGACTGAATCTTTCGAATGTGAAACAACCACCATCTCCTTGCAAGGTACAATCGATTTTTCAGATCAGAATTGAGTCAATATCAGTAGTTTTTGTATTGCCAAAACAGCGGACATTTGTTAGACACCTTGTCAAATCCCACATCTCTGGGTTTGATTTAAGACTTATTCAGCCACCTATTACTTGTTTTTTACTATTTTTTTTTCTACCAGTCTCTTGCAAAAAGTACCTGTCACAGATAGGTGGACAGGTATTAATATAAATTCTTGTAACCCTCATGAACACGGCCTCCACATACACTTATGATACGGGAAACGATTATTATAGTGAGTGAGTGAGCGAATAGAATTTAACGTCGCTTTCAACAATATTTCAGCTATATCACGATGAACCAACTACATGTAAGCACCACCCAGCCCAGTTGTGTTCCTGCTACTTCAAAGAAGAACTCTTTGAAGCAGCATGGAACCAGACACCCTCCATCCACCCTATAAAACACTGAGGACAGCGCACAAGACACAGACAGGACGCTTACATGGTGCAATAAAGACAAGTGATATTAGGGATCGTTTCCATTAATCGTTTTTTCTTCAGTCGCGATTTTTCTTCAATTTTCTCGATTGAAAAACGATCAATCGCGAATCAGTCGCGAGGATATCGAGAAAAAAAATGAGAAAAAACGATTGAACTTTTTCTGGAAAAAACATTCTCTCGCGATATCGTTTTTGAATCGTTTACCCATGCGCGATCCGTTCTTGATCGCGAATCTTCAATCGCGAGAGAATCGTTTTTTTCAAGGCGCGAGAGAATCGTGAGGCGGAGTGATATTTGACACATAGGCCGTGTTGCCGTCGTACGCCGCTCTATCCGCGAGCTGGAAACTACATGTAATGTTGATTGCGGATTTGTCGATGGAAAAACCTATGTTACTATACTATACTGTATAAATGCGTAAGATAACCGAATAATATATATGATTCACGATCTATAGTCTCCTACAAGCCGAAGTAGGGCGTATGCTGGAAATATCTATACATATACCTGCACCATGCTTCCTGTGACGTTCGCGCTCAGATTTACTCTGGCGAAGCGTAAATGACAAAATTACATGTTTATTCAATAATCGTGCGAGTCGACAATGTATTAATGTTCAGTCATTCACTTCATACTTTCGATAATTTCCTCATATATTCATGCAACTTGGTATAAACAATACAGGATGATAGTCACAATATCTTGTTTTGTAAATACCGGGTACAGGTCATAAGTGGATTTGAGTTCGTCGTTGATTGCATTATCAGAATGATTACGGCACAGGCTTGATAAGAGGTGTGAATGGGCGCATGGCGATAACCCAGAACAGCTTAGCCCTCCAGCCGAGAATTTCTAGGTTAATTAAGGTGAAAAATAGTGTAATTAAATATGTATATTTTGTTATAGTAAAACATACATTAGGAAAGGGTATCCATTCATGTTTTGGTACAGTTTTTAAACTATTGAGATGTGAATAAGTTAAAAAAATCACCATCAAGTTAATTTTATTTATTATAAGAATATTCGCGGCAGTGATTTCATATTTATACCAAATACATATCACAATGGTGATTGAATCGCATATAACGGTTGGATTCGCATATGTACAATACTTTTTATTTTAATTTTATATTTTGATAAATGAACTATGAATGATTCCAAAGGGAAGCTCAAGCCAAAAACTAACTGAATATTATATAATTTCATCTCTTACTGGATTAACCTGTTGTGAACATTTTTACAAATAGCCCGCGCTATATATTAATAATTAAGTGCTTTCGAAGACTCAAAAGCCCTGTATGACAATGTTATATTCAATACAGCGCCATCTATCTACACAAGGAAAATGGTGATCGTAGGACAAAAAACCACGCGTACAGCGAAAATCTGACGAATCAACTCAAAATTTCAGCCCGCACAGATGCCAAAACGTTCACGAAAAATACTACACAAGAAATCTGGAATAATACCAGCTTTAAAACACAGAAATACCCAAAATAATAGACGAAATTGCAAGTGCAAATGACCCAATCTGATCATATCCGGGCCTGTGTCCCGTACAAAATATATGTAAATATGAAGTTATAATTATATGCATAACCATTATTCCTATGTATATATATATATAGATATTTTTTTTTCAATTTCTTCCAATATCCCCATCGTATCTATATAACCGCCAACTGTACAGAAACACGCTTTAGTTTTACACTAGGCAAAGAATGGAAAAGGAAGAAGAAAAAATGATCGAACTTAATACTTTATATAGTCTGACTGAAGTGTTAGAAACTCGTACGTGTATGCGGGTCAGTCAGGCTGAACCAATGGCGTACTACTTTCGGCTGTAATCCTCAATATCTTTTTTTTCAATCGTTTATATTTTCTCGATTAAAAAGCGATTGAATCGCGATATCGCTTTTTATTCGCGAGAATTTTCTCGATTGAAAAACGATTGCCAACAGAAAAAAAAAACCATTCGAACAGCGATCGCGAATGAATCGTTTATTTTGACGAAAAAAAACCATTCCCTCGCGCCTTGGAAAATTGCGACTTCGAGAAAATTTGACGAAATAAACGATTCATTCGCGAACGATAATTGGAAACGGTGCCTTACAGTGCTAGACATCACATTATCAAGTTCCTGTTGCTTCTCAGCAAAATGCATTGAAGCAACAGGAACCTGAACCCACCCAACCACCCGCCGATTATTATACTTCCATTACAGACACAGGACCTACAAAGTAGGGTTTGATATGATATAAGTGTGTACATGTACTTGACCTAAGACATTTTGTCTTGTCTTAGGGTAGTGCATAGGTTGAATAAGTGTAGCATCATGTAAGCTCCCAGAATATATGGGAATTGGGGGGATACCATCCAATGATATAGTTATACCCATTCTCAGATGGTCTGAATCCGATAACCAATTATTGACTTTTGACAAAACCTGTTTGTTTGGCATGTTTTGGCGAAAGACACGTCATCCACGAGGTCCCCGAACAACACAAATGAATGCATCGCATATGTTCGAAAACAACTGAAACGCGAAGGAAATGCAATCATATTTTTCGTCAAAGGGTTTTCGAGCGGGCCGAATTGAGCAATATCATAAGGGCTGATATTAATAGAATGAACAACTGTAAAAATCTTTCTTTCTAAAACCCTGTAAATCATCTGTAATCTTTGAAACATTTTATAGACCGGCTCTTCCACTTTCCCGGGAAGAGAAAAAAATGAGGCGCTCGACGGTGTTATACAGTACGCTCGAACAACACGCAGAACTTAATTTTCTTACGTCAGCTACCCGACCCTCCAATTGTTTTCACCTAAACAGGTATCAGAGTTATTTCTCTTGCTATGAAGTTCTCTCTGAACACCCGACTTCCGCTCTTCTAAAATGTGCAGTTTTGATGGCGATTCTACGTTTTGAGCTCAGTGCATGTGGAACTTCTTTTACTAGTTGTGATCATTTGGCTTGTTGTACGCTTCAATTGTAAATGTTATCATGATCTCGTGGCTTCCCTGTTTACGCGAGGGTTTTTTCCCCCGCGGCGCTTCGCGCCGCCCTGTAGGCCAGGTTCTCACGGAGCGGTGACTTTGCACTGGAGGGGCACGTTGCTGTTTGGGTTAAATGCTCTGATTTGCTCATTCTTCTGTTCCGTTCACAATGACCAATAACTGTTTTAGATGTTAATTTACATAGAAATTGCATTCGCTTTATTGGACGATTATCTGCTTATCAAATTTAGAAATCAAAATTGCGTTCATATTATTTCTTTTTTTGTGTTCACATATTTCTCTTCAAACACATCAGCGCTCTCCAACCCTCTGCTGAAATGTTACTTTCTTCGAGATCACTGCGTATAGTTCGAATTTGGAAAGGAAAAAATACTTCTTTTACATTCAAAAGTTATCAACTCAATTTTTCTTTTAAATGACGAGAAAAAAATCACGAAAACAATCTCAAAATGCAGTTGATTATATAGTGATGATACGTCGTTTTGTATGCCGGAAATCGGCCAGAATGCGTCGACAGCCATCTAGGAGCGCGGAGCTTCCGGGGCCTAGGCGGCCCCTGGACCCTCGCCTAAAGTGCTATGATAGTCGAGCCCCCCCCACTTTTTGGGAGCTTCCGCCGGCGCTGTACATTGTTATTCTTAACGTGATCAAGTCTTTGCTGGTTGACATATTTTCTTTATGACAGATAGCGGCGAAATATACAGTAATAAACATGGACCAGTTCCTTGATAATAGGATGGCTCAATCGGAGGAATTGTTGGCGTGATTTATCCATCTCTTTACCAGATCGTAACAAGTGTGAACTGAAGTGGCACAAATATATCGGCAGGCCGGTGTGGAGGCTAAGAATATCCCATATTAAGAGTGTAAGGACACTTCTCCAGATATCTCCAGAGGTAGGACACTCTTCACTCAATAAAAAGATAGGAAACGGGACACTTATGCCCACTCTTAGCCACCACACCGGAATGAGGAGTTAATGATAATAATCTGCATCAAAGGGGGTTTCCCATGGTTGAATATTAACCATCTCCCAGTCGACAAGATTATCATTCACACAACGAGTCGATTATAGTCATATACTGAATTTATCAGTCGGAAAAAAAGCAGTTGGCGGATGTCGAACATATGCTGTCAAAATGCGCCAGAACGCGCCATATGGCATCTAAATTTTCAAAAAAAATCCGGGGGGGCATGCCCCCGGACCCCCCTAGCCGGGCTTCGCGCCTGCGGCGCTCGCATTAAGAGTTCCGCAATATTCTCTACCGAACCCCCCCGTTGCCAAACCAGCCTACGGGCTTGTTATCACAACTGACCAAAAGCGACTCCATCTGCCTAAAGATACATTGAATCTCAACATTGACAACACAGATATAAAAACTGTAAATACCCAAGATCTTGGGTGTTACCGTCCAGGATAACCTGAACTGGTCTAGTCATGTTGACTCTGTCAGTGTGATTCGAAAAATCAAATGCAAATTATTTCTTTTAGCTAGAATCTAATCTTTTTTACCCTTTCACGCCAGAAAACTGTTTTATAACTCATTTATTTGACCACATATGGACTACTGCTTATCCGTCTGGGGCAATTGCTCCCAACATGACACTGAACGACTAGAGAGCCTCCAGAAACGAGCCATGAGACTAATAATTGACTGTGATGCATCTGTGCCAACCCACAAACTTTATTCGAAAATGAACTGGTTTACAATTTCTCACCGTTTTAAGCTGAACACTCTTTTACTTGTATTCAAGGGTATTAACGGTCTCGCTCCATCTTATGTTTCTGATCTTTTAAGTGTTTACAAACCTTCGAGGAACCTACGGTCATGTGCCCAAGGTCTGCTTTTAAAAGTTCTCTTTGCAAGGACAGAACTTTTTAAGAAATCTTTTAAGGTAAATGGTTCAAAACTTTTTAATGACCTTCCACTATCAGTGAGAAGCTGCACTTCCCGGACTTCATTTAAATCGGCTTGTTATAAACACTTCCTATCCAAATTTTTACTTGAAAATTCCACTATTATTTAAAAGCCATGTTTGCTTTGTTATTGTACATATCTACTATTGTTATCGTCCTCGACGCCAACGAAAAGAGGTCTGTGGCCTTTCGGATTCTATCGAGGTATATATTTAAATAAAGTGTATTATTATTATTATGGATGGTCCAATTTTCGAGATACAGGGCACAGGATGAAAGTGTACATCACTGAATTGACAGGTGATACCATTATCATGACTAAAGTATGCGCAGCAGAGTCGGATCTTCCGTACCGTACGAATAACTGGCTTGAAAAAAACTTTACCTATTTTACCATTATGTTTTGGTCTAACTTGCGATGCAGGACGTTTCCAAGCACGTTTGGCGGGATTTCGGGAACCAGCCTCTCATCATCAACCTCATCAACTTCCCAGGTTTCCGATTCAACCCGCCATCTGGTGTGTTTTCATTCAAGATACGCAACTCCAAGTCATTTGTTGTTTCTGGTGAGAGTAGCTTCCCCTTGACTATTGAAACCAATTTCTCTACCAGATCATGGTACCCAGCTTTATTTCCCAATGATGACGATATTAGCATAAGTTTGAATGGCTAATTATCAACATCTCATGGATGTTCATTTCTGAATGCAAGGAAGCTGGGGACAAAATGCGATAGCAGATGCCAATTTTCTATATTGCTTCCCTTGGAAGTCGGGTATCCCCCATTTTGACAGGGTGACCAATGCAGCAATTTTGAGATCGAATTTCCAACAAGATTCCAAGGGTCTTTAATATAGGCCCTTATATCTTCTCTAGCTCCCACAACGTTTTCCAGAAACATCTTATCTTGGTGGTCATTCAAAACTTACATTCTGTAATCCAATTCTGGTCAATATTGGATACTCCAACCCCTTTCGAATTACACTTTTCCAGAATAGGTAATATATCAACCTCTCACCATGCTGAACTAACAGAATTTAAGAATGACACAATCTTTATTATCCACAAACACAAAAAAGACAAAAGCACTTGAGTTCATGAAGATTCCAAGACTGTATTTTTTTCTGTACAAAATCGTAGGTACATGATGCAGTATAAATAATACACAGAACATTCAATATAGTTTAAAATATGAAATTTCACCAGACAGACAGAAGTGTGAAAGATCACAAGCTTAGTCATTGAGTCATATTTAATGGTAAATTACAATGAAGATGTCAAGCAAAAGCACTATTAATGAGAAGGTAAGTTCAACTATGGTACATAATTTTATCAATAAGGTCAATGAAAATTGATTCTGTTTCTCCTCCATTCCCATGTTGATTTTCATTGATGGACACTCAATACACCAAAAATGTTTGTTGGGCGTGTTTTATTTTAATCTTTGTTGTATTATTCACCCTTTCAGATTAAGTTTTCGAAAAGTGCCTTATGAGAAACAGAGAATCAATTTTCACTGACCGATGACTGCTATTTTGATATTGAGGCCATGCTGAATCACAGTTAATAGGCTAGGTAATCGTGGTATATTACATGTAACTGGACAGCTTGTATGTCACGTAGGACTTGCAAGATATTTCATAAAAGCTTTTTGCTCATTGCTAGATATTAATAGGGCAGCGCGGACTTCAAAGTATCTGCTGATTTGTTGGCTTCCCTCGCAAAGATTTACCACTGATCTTTAACCCAGGAGTGAATGGGCCTAATCAGGTTTTTTGCCAATATGTTTTTGGTACACAGATGATAAAATTCTGAAATTACAGTATGTGTTGGCAAACTATATTTTGTGACACAAACTACAACATCAGACTTCAAATAAGCAGGGTTTGATTTCTACAGCAAAATTTTCCATCTGGCCTATCTAAATGCATGTTAAGAGTCACAATTGGTCAAACTGAGCTCTGTCCTATGCCAGCGCGGATCTATATCCAATCTATTTCAATAGAGAAAACTCTTTCGGGGCAGGTAACTGTCACTCAATTGTTAAAGCAAGGCAAATCATAGTCTAGAGCCATCCCCCCTCCCAAAAGAATGGCGAAGGATCTGACATTATCAAAATCATGATATACTATGTCTGGCTCCCAGTGGGCGTTGCACACATCAACCTGTATTGTTGTAAGGTATGAATTAACAAATTTCAACAGAATCTGGTTTAGTTCCTGCAGAGTTCCCACCCTTCTCGAAAAAATATTTTTCCAAAAATTTTAAGGACCTAAATAAACTATATTACTTTTTTAAGGATTTCAAACATTACATACACAGAAATTTCTTGCATTCTCAATACTTGAACGCTTACAGATGGCACAGTGACACAATAATGAAAGCAAAGCCTAAATTAAGTGGTTTGTTTGGGGTAACAGACCCTGGTCAGTAAAATTGGGTCACCTGTAATCACAACATTTGTATATTGCTATCTCTTAACATTTAATGCCTACAACAATTTTCTGAAAATGACATTTTAATATCTGTCCAACTGACATTACTGGCTTACCCATTCATATATTTGTATTGGCTAAGATCACATTATACCTTGTATATATACTGTACGTATAGAGCTGTTTGTAACTTTGCTCACTGCTGAAGATGCTATAACTAATAGCGAAATATACAGAATGAAATTGTCATCCCTACTCGGAGTTGCTTTTCTTCTCTATTATTGGAAAATCATCAGTGGTTCCAATGAAAATTGGGTCAGTTGGTCAAAAACTGCTTTTTTAATTTCTTTTCTTGTTTTTTTCTTTATTGCTGAGCGATCAGTCAGGAAAGTTCCAAATAGCAAAAATTTATAAATCAATTATTCCTCACAGTTACTGAAAAAAAGGTACTGCTCTTTGGTAGGTTTGCTATATATGCCCTATAATATATACTGATAGAAATTTATTTCAAATTCTGATCTGATATTCATAAAATAAAATAAAATATTGGGCAAAATTTTCTGTGCAAGCAGGCTTAAGTATTTGAAGAGCACAGGAAAGATAAAGAGTCTTTGTGCATAAGACTACACTGGTGGCATTTTTCATGGTTCCGACATACAAATAACCTCAAAGAATCCCAATGAATATTG
Organism: Hanleya hanleyi; assembly: GCA_036873755.1. Classification (NCBI taxonomy): domain Eukaryota; kingdom Metazoa; phylum Mollusca; class Polyplacophora; order Lepidopleurida; family Hanleyidae; genus Hanleya; species Hanleya hanleyi. Next base: position 45,035 of record JAVTVY010035298.1, on the reverse strand, counting down.
ACCAGATGGTGCCTGTGGTTCTCGTTTCCTAGTGAGAATCAGTCAGAGACTGTTAGACCTACAGTAGGGACTATAGACTCTTATGTGAGGAGAATCGTCTTGCAAAAACTGTTATACCCAGCAATGCCGCATTCCAACTTCCTGCACAGACTACATAGTCTAGATCACCAGGCTGAACCAACACATACAGATAATGGCAGCTATTTAGTGTTCTATCATAAGCATGTACCAGTTGGCCATACTGTTGAGGTTTGTGTGGAATTTTGCCGACTCGCTGTGGTAGAGATGACAGAGCAGTTACGTTTGAATGCAATTGCTACGCACTGGTTGTATCATCAAATAAACAATCAAGTTTAAGAATTTGTCATGATACATGAATAAGCGACTCAGATTTAAACAGTGATGATTCATATGGAAGATATCAGTTACAAGCCTGCTGATTGGTTGATTTGAAAACAATGGGTTGGTGGCAAAAATTGGGCCAACATCCAACCAATCATTATATTACAGTTTCTGATGAGGTCCGTAGGAATGACAGTCGATGAAGTAATGCGGTCCCAAGATCGTAGCTGCACTATAACCCTGGCATGCCTGGTAAGTCCGAGCCAGGTGTTTTATTGCGTGATTCGTACCAGGCCTTCGTGATCGTCCTCTTCATGTCGTCATCGCCGTCGTCGTACATCTGCTGCATCAGTTTCATCATGCTGGCATTGGGGTCTTCTTTGTCAAAATCTGGCCTGGTGAAAATCAAAGAATATTCACATGACGTCAAGACTTAATAGAAGCAGGGCTCGAAATTAAAACTTATTTACTTGCCCCAAAAATGATTGGCACAACCAACAGGGGTTGCCCAGGGGTAAGTACTCCAAATTAAGAAAATCACACCCTCTAGCTGAAGACTGGATATTAACTAGAATATGGTTGAATACAATTGATCCTAGCTTCATGGGCACTTTTTCGAAAAACAATGACAAGTGAGAAGACTTTTTATTTACTATTTTTTTTCGTTCACAGAAACTATATCCATCAATTTACGGCAAACCTGATGCAGTTTAATACCATTTGCATTAAAAAAAAAGTGTTCTTTGATTTACTTGAACAGTCAGCCTCCAAGAATAGTATTTCATGCAAAAAAATAAAAGACTTCAAACAACTCTCTCGTACAATCTTCAAGAACATTATTGTGGTGAAAATTTGATCCAAAACTGAGTAAAACTGGAAAAAAGGTGGGGTTTTTTGCTGTTGGTGATAAAACGGGACGGCACCAAATAAATGATGTACCGGTGCCGGTGAAGGTAGAAATATATTACGGTTCAGGGTGAAGAGCCCACACAAATCATTGGAATACTAATATCACCCACATACAGTTTCTCTTCATACATCGAGTCGATTACTACAACACATCATTCGAGCTTGACGTTTTATCATTGGTGCAGCCTTTGAGACATGTTAAAATCAGGGCATAGGACCAACTTATTCCCTTATACTAAGTGAAAATCATACTCATCGATGCTGGGGAGATATGCTTTTGATTGGTTTTGAGACCAAAATGCACATTCGGTCAAGTTGAATTATGGAACGTGTGAATAGTTAGTAGTCAACTTCATGTGAAGATGATATAGTTAGGCCATCCTGGCCCACACATACCGTGTACCCAGCAAGAAGTGCTCTACCCATAAATCTGTAATGACATTACCAGTACTCAAATTTATCAGACCATATTAACAAATTTGTTTCAATTTGACATCACTCTATCACATGAAAATCAAATGTAACATCATTGGCAACAGTATGTGTCACCATTATGGGCAATGTGAAATTTTAATACAGCTACATAATAGCTCAAAGACTTATTCTTGCCACATACTTTTTTGCAGGTTTATCTTTGATTTTTTTCTCTTGTTGTGTAACCCATCCCCAAGTTTTCCCTGTCTCTTCTTTTCTCAGCATCACCAAAACTGAGTCCGTCTTCACCTAATAAGGAAGAAACAAAATAATGATTACTGCTCATCATATTTCCTGTATAAGAGTTCATCCACCTTGAGAAAAAATTCATTTCAGGACTTTCTAGGACTATCAGTACTCTTTCATATTGAGGCCAAACAAAATAATGCGTGTTTCCAGTTACCTGATCCTACATCTTCAAATGACTTTTACAACAAGAGCCTCATGGGCTTCAATATACGCTTCTGCAAGCCTAACTATAACTCTTCAAAACATATTGTATTAACTAGAATTTGATGAAAGAGGTCAAAGTCGAGGTTGAATAGGCTTCTAATTAATCACAAGTTGCATATGTACTGTAGTTCAAATTTGTAGAGCCGAGCCATGATCCCTCATGATACAGCAATAACTAGAATTTGACCTTGATAAAATAGGCCAAGGTCAATCAAATTGGAAAGGCTTTTAATCAATCATCAGATGCATATGTGGTATTAATATGGCGATCCTAGATGTACTCCTCAAATGTTATCAGCAATACTCAAATTTGATACAGATACAAATACAATGGTCAAGGCCGCTCATCTTCACTAGGCTTCTGACCTGTGGCCAGTTGCATATGCTGTATGAATTTAAAAAGCACGACTATATTCCTTCAAGAGATATTGTGTAAACTTGGAACAAGCAAGATGGACAGACAGACAGATGGACAGACAAAGTATGAAATACCCTTTGGCCAAATTTGGCAAAGGGGTAAACATCAATTGGCTTAGACTTCTTTGCCATCACAGCCCAAATCGAGTCTGGTATAAACACAATTTTCAAAGATTTAATGTATTTTCAATCAGTGATCTTAACCGTCGACCTTCTGACATCAAAATGAATAAGGTCCCTCTTTGACCCATGGGTAAGTTGTACCTAAAGTTTGGTACCAATCCATGACATGGAACTGATTTTGCATGGACAAGCAAAAGTTAACATACGGACAGACAGAATCATGATCACAACATACGAACATCATCTATCGAAGGGCGCATAAGAAATGATGGTAACATATAACGTAGCCTACCTTGGTGTATGATTGGTCGGGAATGATAGAATGGAGAAGTTTGACGATGCGTAACTGGTAGTTAAAGTTGTCTAGTTCATTTATCCTCAGTGCGATGGAGCTGAAAAAAGATCAGTTTTACAAGAAATAAATGCTACATGCAGACCGTGAAAATATCTTATTAACTTCATTATCAGTGAGGATATGAAGGGAACGAATATAAAATTGATGGACCACTATACACATTCAACTGGTCAGGACCTGGTCATTGAAACATCATCTCATACATTCTCTAGATGATGCCTTCCTAAAATAGCACAATTAGGCTGAACAAAATCGAAGGTGAAATGCAAAGGTTTTCATATTTTCCTTTTTGTGTTCTTTATGAGCTAGTTACTGATGGAATTATTCGCCCGTCTAATTCGTTTAACTTTACTTGAAGTATTTGGTCTCCTAGTAGCTTTAGAAAAGTGCTCTAAAGTTGATATCTCAAGCCCGGCCGATTTCAGAAATGAAATCCGTATTGCTTATCTACCCTTGTTTGACGCTGGTTTATGATGTCACATCAGACCACCCCGCTAGAGGTCAATACTTGTAATGTTCAGTCTTCGGAAGGTCGGTCTTACGTGATGTCATAATCAAAGAAAGATAAACAATGACAGTTTGCAAATCAGGATTCAGCTGGGCTTGGGGTACTAACTCTTTAAAACCTTCTAGAAGACAAAATACTTCAACTTAAACTACATGTAAGCGAAGTAGATTTCCCGATATTTTTATCATTACTCATAAAATAAAATCTTAAAATGAGAATCTAAAAACCCTTGAATTTCACCTTTAACCTCAACCTTCACAAACACTTTTTTAAAGAAAAAGATTGACAAGAGAGGGAGGCTTTTTCTTTTCTTTCTTTCTTTCTTTCGCACAGAACAAATATGTCCATCTTTTCTGGCAAACCGATCGATGCAGTAGTTTAAAACAATTTGAATAAAACCAATGATGTTCTTTGAGTTAATTGAAGAGTTCGCCTTCAACAATACCATTTCCTGCTAATAAAACAAATCAAACAATTTTTTGACACAGTGTTCAAGAAGATTATTTGATTATTTTGGCAAAACTTCGAGAGAGAAAACGTGCAAAAATAAAATGAAACTAATTGTAAAGAAAGAAAAAAAACTAGTTTTTACATTGTTGTGGGCGATAAAAATGGTTGAAATAGCCATAAAAAATGAGGTGGCAGTGCCTGTTAGTGTGAAGCTAGACATTTATTTTATTTGCCTTAACTATGTGCCCATTGCAATAACAGTAATATCCAAACACATAACTAACAGTCACTAATATTGGAGACCTGCTCTCTGTATGCAAATGAAACAGTATGGGCAGTAAACCCTCTAATAATTCAATCACAAGAAGTGAATTTTCCCACTGTAAAATCAGGGGGTGATCAAATTCAATAGAACAGGAAGTCAACAAACCGGATCAAAATCCTGCAGATAATCCATTATTTTTCATTGTTGAAAAAGATTAGAGAGTGATCCGATTTATTAGAATGACTGATTAAATTTTATTTACCAAATTGGGGGTGATTGAATTTCCAGAGGGTGATTGAATTATTAGAGGATCTGCACAGGCCTACAACATGTAAACAGGGTGCTAGCCAGAATTCAGAAAGTGCCCGTCCAACCGCTCCTGTCGCCGTCATCCGCCATTAGCAAGGCTCATTGCCAGTGGTGATTGATAGTGTCTCACGTTCTCTCGCATGAGTTCATTCGTGAATCGGGACCCCTCGGGTATGAGCGATGGAGCGGTATTAAACACCAACATGGAGCCCGAGTTGGGGGAAATTCTATGCACGTTAGCCATGCTGCCCAACCAGCGGAGACATGAAACAAGCCAACGATGTTAATAATGAAACAAAGAATTAGCTTACGCTGATTAAAGGGGCTATTTGAATATATTGCCCGTCTATTTTATTGAATTAATCTGATTATTCCGCCCGTCACGAGTTCTCGCCTGCCCGTCATTTTCGGTCGTTTGAAAAAGTCAGCCCTCCAGATTTGACGGGCGGACGGGTCGCTAGCCAAGTCACTGCACGTAAACAATCAAGGGTTCCTACTCACTTTGATGTGAAGTCACACTGTACATTGTCTTTGGCCAAGGATTGAACCCCTTTAACTGTCACATATAGCTTCATAAACTTCTCCGACTGATCCCAGCCTGCAATTAATGATCAATGAAAATTGTTATTGTGATAATAACGATACATGTACAATATATAGCAAATCATGGTTCACACTTTAAAGTATTCTTTAATGTTGAACTACTTGTCATATCTGCTATGCTGAACTATTGTCGTACCCAGTATGCTGAAGTACTTGTCTTGCCTGGTATGCTGAAAAATACTTGTCGTACCCGGTATGCTGAATTATGAACCTTCATTTACCATGTGTATTTCGTGCTTAACAATAACATATATAATATATATATAATATAATACATATATCTGTCATTTGAGCATAAGAAGGACTAGGTATGGGGCAGTGATACGGTCCAAGTGCGGGTGGTGATAAGACGGTGGTGGCCAGGTGGGAGCCATGATAACAAAGGCTGGGTGGGATGGTGATAAGAAGATCCAGGTGTGGGTGGTGAAAAAAAAGGGCCAGATGAGGGTGGGAATAAAAGGGTCGGGTGGGGTGGTGATAAGATGGGCTGGGTGAGGGTGTTGATAAGGACCAGGTGGGGCTGGTGATAAGGGCCGGGTGTGGGTGACCCCACGGGGATAAAGAAGGACAGTATTCAGTACGACTCTGGGATCCCAGAACCTTCTGCTTGTGAGGTGCACATTCATAACGTGATCAAGATGATAAACTACCAACCCCAGAAGTACAGTATACACGTACCATATGTATCCAGTTGTTTAGTGTAGATGGGTTTGATCTGTGCCGTGGGTTTGCCACTTCCTGCCTCCGCTCCGGCAGCTCCTGAGGTGTCTCCCTCGCCATCAAGTCTCCCTTGTTGAGCCGCTTCTTCTTGCTTCAGTTTTCCCTCTTTGTTTTTCAGATCTGTTTCCAGCTTTCGGATTTCTAGTGAGATGGTGTCTATAACTTTTTGTCGAGTAGCATTTGCCAGGAGTGAACGAAACTCCTCTATATCTTTCCCGAGCTGGAATAGGAAAATACAAGATTATGAAATCAGAACATAATAAATGTTTTGTCACCTTTTATCATAATTTTGACCAGTACCATTTGATTTAAAGAGGTAGTAGCGTGCTTTTAATTGTTCGGGTAAACTGAACAGCACGATCACTTGCAACATTGCCAAAAGATTTTCAAGTCGCGAAGTTTTGTATATTTCTTATAGGGACCAATATTGTTAGATTCTTCAATTCGGTCTAGTGAACAAGATGAAAATTGGAAATGACTGAGATGATGTCGGATAATGTGACCAGGTGTCCCAGGGCTTTATATTACGCTAATTTGGGCATACCCTCAATTAGATTACGCTAATGTACCCAAATTAAAACTAGAGGTTCCGCTTTGACCCTTGGGTTGCCGCTCCGGCATGAAGCCTATGCTGGTTGTTTTTTTAAGCAAAAACATACGTCTCCCCCAACCTCCCACGTTGCCTTGAGTGGGCACATTATTTAAGGGAAAGTCCTATAAAATTAATGTAGAAATAAGTGTCAAGTAGTTCTCCTGATATCTTGCCGACAAGGTCTGTATATACATGTACAATTAGATGAATGGATGGACGGACAATGGACAAGGATAAATGCACGCACAAACCAAAATCTAATCAAATGAGGGGGCTATTCCAATGAACCTTCCAATTTTGGTGAAATTCCGTTCAGTAGTTCTCAAGATATCTTGCAGACAAGGCCTGTATACGCATGTTCATGAAGATGGACGGACGATGGACACGGATGAACGCACACACACACACCAAAACCTAATCAGATGAGAGGCTATCCCAATGAAGCTTCCATCCAAGTTTGGTGAAATTCTGTCCAGTAGTTCTCAAGATATTTTGCAGACAAGGCCTGTATATACATGTATAAGTAGATGGACAGACACCGAACACGGATGAATGCACGCACAGACACCAAAACCTAATCAAATGAGGAGGCTATCCCACTGAAGCTTCCGTCCAAGTTTGGTGAAATTCCGTCCAGTAGTTCTCAAGATATCTTGCAGACAAGGCCTGTATATACATGTACAAGTAGATGGATGGACGGACACCGGACATGGATGAATGCACACACACACACCAAAACCTAATCAAATAAAGGGGCTATCCCACTGAAGCTTCCATCCAAGTTTGGTGAAATTCCGTCCAGTAGTTCTCAAGATATCTTGCAGACAAGGTCTGTATATACATGTACAAGTAGATGGACGGACGGACGGACACCGGACACGGATGAATGCACACACACACACCACCAAAACCTAATCAAATGACGGGGCTATCCCAATGAAGCTTCCATCCAAGTTTGGTGAAATTCCATCCAGTTGTTCTCAAGATATCTTGCAGACAAGGCCTGTATACACATGTACCAGTAGATGGACGGACGGACGGATACCGGATACGCATGACTGCATGCCCACACACCAAAACCTAATCAAATGGGGGGGGGGGGCTATCTCACTGAAGCTTCTATCCAAGTTTGGTGGAATTCCGTCCAGTAGTTCTCAAGATATCTGGCAGACAAGGCCTGTATATACATGTACATGAAGATGGACGGATGGACGGATGATGGACACGGAAGAGCGCACACACACACGAAAACCTAATCAAATGAGAGGCTATCCCAATGAAGCTTCCATCCAAGTTTGGTGAAATTCCGTCCAGTAGTTATCAAGATATTTTGCAGACAAGCCCTGTATATACATGTACAAGTAGATGGACGGACGGACGGACACCGGACACGCATGAATGCACACACACACACACCAAAACCTAATCAAATGACGGGGCTATCCCAATTAAGCTTCCATCCAAGTTTGGTGAAATTCCACCCAGTTGTTATCAAGATATTTTGCAGACAAGGCCTGTATATACATGTACAAGTAGATGGACGGACGGACGGACACCGGACACGCATGAATGCACACACACACACCAAAACCTAATCAAATGACGGGGCTATCCCAATGAAGCTTCCATCCAAGTTTGGTGAAATTCCATCCAGTTGTTCTCAAGATATCTTGCAGACAAGGCCTGTATATACATGTACCAGTAGATGGACGGACGGACGGACACCGGACACGGATGAATGCACACACACACACCAAAACCTAATCAAATGGGGAGGCTGTCCCAATGAAGCTTCCAGCCAAGTTTGGTGAAATTCCATCCAGTAGTTCTCAAGATATCTTGCAGACAAGGCAAGGGGACGGACAGACATCCATCCATCCATCCAGACAGACAGACAGACAGCACAAACACTAGATGTCTCCCCCCAACATAGTTGGGGGAGACATAATGAGGGGGCTATCCCACTATAGCTTCTATCCAAGGGGAGTGAGATTCCGTCCAGTAGTTCTCAAGATCTCTTGCAGACAAGGCCTGTACATACATGTACAAGTAGACGGACGGACACCGGACATGGATGAATGCACGCACACACACCAAAACCTAATCAAATGAGGGGGCTATCCCACTATAGCTTCTATCCAAGGGGAGTGAGATTCCGTCCAGTAGTTCTCAAGATATCTTGCAGACAAGGCCTGTACATACATGTACAAGTAGATGGATGGACAGACGGACACCGGACACGGATGAATGCACGCACATACACCAAAACCTAATCAAATGAGGGGGCTATCCCAATGAAGCAGGCCTTATTTTTTGACGCGAACGCTCGTTCAGGTTACGTGATGGTTACGCAAATCATATTTTACGCGAACGGTCACCGTTCACGTGGGGCGAATTTTATCTGCCAGCAAGTCACAAGTCGGCATTGTCTGTCTGCACAAAGTGAAAATAAAATAAAAAGTGGCGACAGCGATATTTCCGCGTATACCGTCCACTTTCTCTTTCTCCTTTTGTCGACTGGCAGGCTAATTTACATGGCCGTGGTTGTTTGATAAATCATGAATTGCTTATGGCCTAGTTAAATTGTTTGTGTCGGAGTGGTTTCGTTTTCACTGGCCAGACAATTACGCATGCCCAGATGGAAATAGGTCGGCACTGAAACTATTTGCCGAGACTGTCTGGTCGTTGGAATTGACCAATAAATTGAAATAATGGAGGTTATTTGATGCACAATAAATCATTTTGAAACCCTGAACATACATTCAGAACATATTTGGCATTTTACAGCTTTAGAAATATTTAGGAATCGCATTTCGGCAAAAATAATGCACCGTAAAACTCACGTAAGCACTGGAATTTTATCACGTTCAGAATACTACCGATGCCGATAGACGGTCTGTTTTGCTTCATCTCGACTGAATAACTCGTCTGAATTCTTATAGATGTCACGGTATGTATTCCTGGTTACTCGTAGCATAACGAATATTGAATATTTATTAAAAATTCCAAGTGAATCGGTAAAAATCCTTTTGTTTACGCGACGTGGCTTACCTCAGCAAAACCAAACGACATTTAACGATATTTTATGTTAATGAGCAGTTGGAGCAGTTTGACCAATCAGGAAGTCGGGTTACGTCAGGTGACCAGCATTTTCGCGGGTTTATTGGGGTTGAATGAGAAGGATTCGAAACACATGACCATTTTCACCCAATAAAATCGACGCATTTTTACTGTTGTGTTGAAATGAAAGCAGAGTTGTTGCCCTTCAATTTGATATCTTTAACGTGGGGAGGGGCTTCCGGGATTTCGTTGCAGAAGCTTGTAAACAAGGTGCGTTTTACGCGTTTCAACAAACTTTTCTGAATAAATGACGCTCTGTTTTACATTTGTAGACGATCTTCACATAACTAAGCGTATTTTTTAGTAATAAACACCGAACTCACGTGAAATAATTAATGAAATAATACGTTTTATTTGGAGTAAGCCGTGTCTGGTTTGATTTTTCCACACGTGGCTCCAAATTGTTTCGAAAATTTACGTAACCTTTCACGTAACCGATCGGTTACGCAACGAAGTTGTTGCGTAACCGAACGATCGGTTACGTACGCTAAAAATCACGCGAACGGTAAATCGTTCACGCCAGATTTTGAAAAAATAAGGCCTGATGAAGCTTCCATCCAAGTTTGGTGAAATTCCATCCAGTAGTTCTCCAGATATCTTGCAGACACGCCCTGTATATACATGTACAAGTAGATGGACGGACGGACAGACACCGGACATGGACGAATGCACGCACACACACCAAAACATAATCAGATGAGGGGGGCTATCCCACTGAAGCTTCCATCCAAGTGTGGTGAAATTCCGTTCAGTAGTTCTCAAGATATCTTGCAGACAAGGCCTGTATATACATGTACAAGTAGATGGACGGACGGACACCGGACACGGATGAACGCATGCACACAAACCAAAACCTAGTCAAATGAGGGGGCTATCCCAATGAAGCTTTCATCCAAGTTTGGTGAAATTCCATCTAGTAGTTCTCCAGATATCTTGCAGACAAGCCCTGTATATACATGTATAAGTAGATGGACGGACGGACGGACACCGGACACGGATGAATGAACCCACATACACCAAAACCTAATCAAATGAGGGGGCTATCCCAATGAAGCTTCCATCCAAGTTTGATGAAATTCCATCCAGTAGTTCTCCAGATATCTTGCAGACAAGCCCTGTATATACATGTACAAGTAGATGGACGGACGGACGGACACCGGACATGGATGAATGCACGCACACACACCAAAATCTAATCAAATGAGGGGGCTATCCCATTAAAGCTTCCATCCAAGTGGGGTGAAATTCCGTCCAGTAGTTCTCAAGATATCTTGCAGACAAGGCCTGTATATACATGTACAAGTAGATGGACGGACGGACGGACACCGGACACGGATGAATGCACGCACATACACCAAAACCTAATCAAATGAGGGGGCTATCCCAATGAAGCTTCCATCCAAGTTTGGTGAAATTCCATCCAGTAGTTCTCAAGATATCTTGCAGACAAGGCAAGGGGACGGACAGACATCCATCCAGACATCCAGACATCCAACCAGACAGACAGACGGACAGACAGACAGACAGCACAAACACTAGATGTCTCCCCCCAACATAGTTGGGGGAGACATAAATACATGTAAGATGGATTAATAACAGGATGCAAATTGTTGAAAAGGTTAAAAAAGTAATCAGTTATTAATTTCCTGTTGAATACTTGCTAACAAACTACATATTTTGTACATTTTTAGAATTCTTTCTCTCCCCAGACTTCATATAATTTGGGCATATTTAATTTGGGCACACCCTTAAACGGTGTGAACAACATGTAATATAAAGCCCTGTGTCCATGATGATATGTCATGTTAGAAGCTGTCACAGTGCAATAAAAGTTCCAAGAGAGAGTATGACGTTGCAAAGCGTCATGCCCGGAATGCCAATGTGTGTTTGTGACATCAACTGACATCAGTACAGACTGTGCTGTCGTGTTTTTCAGAGGATGTCAGAAGTGTGATTTCAATGCTCGTGAAATTACAAAAATGAGGTCACAGAAAAACCTTCACCATAGTTGATCTCGGCTACTAAATAACTTTTATAGAAATATGTTATTTGCTGAATATTTTTTAAATGACGCTACTACCTCTTTAATAAATCTCTCTGGCATGCAATGGAACCAAAAATTGCACATGCAAAAGTTTGGAATGTGCATAATCATACTGGTATTAAAACTTTAGGTTATGACAGATAAGTCATGGAAGTCATGTAATTAGTTTTCAAATGAGTGAGTGAGTGAGTGAATAGGGTTTAACGTCGCTTTCAACATTTTTTCAGCTATATCACGACGGGAAGGGAGGGGAGGGGGAGGGGCAGGGGTACCTACTTGTAACAGAGCAGATTTTCAAATGATTAGGTGGAGCTCAGGCTTATTCTCTTATTATCATACACACAGGACACATGTATGTAGGTGTTACACTAATTGACAGGGAATTTGCTCATATATGTACAGTACACGTATATCTAAAAGTAACGGGATAATAATCTGCAAAGATCTCCCATATATTTCTGTAGATTATGTATATACCATACCTCCAAAGTGTTTTGCCCAATTGGAACAGGTATTCAGGGGTTTTTCTAGCCATTTTTTCATCGTGGTTACCACGATGAAAAACAATATATATTGAGTTTTGCAGAAAATTTCAAATTGAGTTTCGATAAAAAAAAATTGAGTTTTGCGATTTTTGCTGTTTGCGCGCGGAGCGCGCACGAAAAAAAGAAAGTTTTCCCACAACATACCAGTTGTCAGTTGATAGGTTGTTTCGCATGACCCGCCCGCATCAATATTTTGGAGATAAATAATGCCGCATGTATTTTAATTATCAGTAATTATTGGTCGTAAAAGAAATAAGTAAGCAAATCTAAGTAAAACGAATGAACCGTCACAGCGCGAGTCATTCGCAACTTCTCGGGGATCTCCTGTTTGAGATGTCCCTCGAAGGCCATTGACGCCATATTGGACTAGAGCGTGGTCACGTGTGTTTCGGTCTGTCAGGGAACTGTCAGTGACGTCACGGGAATTATATCTTGCCAATACGTGGCGTGTGTACCATTTAAACTGATGGTTTTCTATTGAAACGTGCTTCGAATGAAAAGAATAAACAGTTTTTAGAATACCTGACGTAAATCAGAGACTCGCAGGGAAATATTTGCTGGTCGGGGATTAAGGCTTCCGCGAGAGTGATTGGGCTTCGGAGCCATGCGTATTAAACCGTTCCGGTGCGTCACATCTGGAGATTCATAGGCAATTCATGCTGTCGTCCCCCGAGCGTAGAATCAGTCCCCTTCGTAGATTTCCGCTCGGGAGTTCCGAATGAGCGCGAGTCAGCGCGAAGGCGACTGAAGAGCGGCCATCTTTGTTCACATTCTTGGGGAAAGCCTATTTCAAAACGAGGCACAGTCCTTTTCTAGCGGGGATTCCCTCGTGTCAAGCACGTGGCAGTAAAGTCTTAACTCCGGCACTTTTGACGGTCGCGTACCAAAGCCATCATGGTTTTAGTTTATGGATCAGTTGTTTCCTCATCAACCAATTCATTTAACCATCCACGTATCTGATGAAACGCTTTTGAGCGAAGTGTTCGAGCGCTTCACGTCTTCACTCCCGACAACAACAATGACAACACAGACTGTCGACGAATACTCGTAGCTTGAGGACGACGGACATACAAAATTCGTCGCCGTGGACAGAGAATCCCTATCTTCAGTCAGTGTAAAAGAAATAAAAGAAGATTTCAATAAGAGGGGACTCCTCACATTAAAAATTCGGGTAATAAATTCTGCAGTTATCTTTAATATTGGTCACAAGTAAGAGTTTTTTCCCTTGATTTCTGTTTACACAATGTGTGTGTGCATTTGAGTTTTACTGTCTACCATAATTATTTACATAATGTTTCAATTAAATTAAGCAAACTTAAAATGTCTCTTTAGAGAATAATTATTTCATAAATATTATTTTCTGGCGATATTTATGAGAGTATTTCAGAGTGTATAAATCTGTAAAACAGGAATGTTGCCAGGTTATATATTCGATCACAATCTCCTCTGTTAACGGTAAAAAATTTAGCTTCAATAATTAATAATTATAGCATCTAGCATGTATGTTTTAGCATGAGGTCATGCTAAACAACCTATTAACTGACAACAGCCGTACTGTGGTTTGGTGTGGTTGTTCTGGAGTGCACAAAACATGCATGTAACACGTGAACGGCTGACTATCTTAGGCCGAAGTTTATATCTTGATCGACAATGCAGCAGCAGTTCTATATGTTGTTGTTGCTCTAAGAAGACACGTCGTGCTAATGTCGCCTCCAATTGTTGGATGATACACGGCACCCAGGGATTCATGCAAGTCGGTTTTTACCACCGGTATTCGGTGGTAAAAAAAATTTGAAAACTCAATTCGTATGGTGAGAAACTCAATTGCTTTCGTTTTACTGGACAAATACTCAATTTTTTGTGGAAAACTCAATTCGCCAGACATGGTCAAAGTTAATTTGACAGCCCCAAATTACGAAATAAACTCAATCGAATGACGATCTTACCGCGAAAATGACAATAAGTTTACCTTTCACAGGCGCAGAAAGCGTGCTACCACATGTGGTGTTGTTGTTGTTAATCTCCCGCAAGATTTGCACACGATCCGCTTGAAAGGCAGAACTAATGGATAAATTGAATGAACTTCACTATATTGACTGGCTCAATGTGGCGCAGTCAGCCTATAGATATTTATATCGACTGTTCATGCCTGGCAACTTCAAGTCGAAAACGAAACCAGAACAAGCTGAGTGATTCTGACGCTTTATTTCGGAGAAAGAGCTCAATAAAACTTCGTCAGTGAGTATTTTAATCGGAAGAAAATCGTGCTTGCCAATACGGGCAGCTAACATGAACGTTGCATTGCCCGTGCCGATTTTTACTTGCTCCCGACAAGCGGACAAGCACTATTCCGTCTATAACAGTAACACTCGCGAGTTGAAAGAGTGAAGGCAACAACAACAACAACGATTTTGCTTGATAATTTGTCAGGACAACTCAACATTTTCAGTTGGGAACTCGACTTATCGCTTGAAGATGTCAATATTTATTCACTACAACTCAGTTTTTTTTCGCGCGTGTTTGGTGCGCATTTTTTCAAGGATAAAAAACTCACTGGAATCAGACTTTGCCATTTCTTGCCAAGCATTATTTGTTTTACTCTGTCTGCCCTTCTGTGCGTTTGTATGTCAAATCGTGGTTGTGTAATCAATAAGTGTCGACATAATTTCAGTGTATCACCGACATTTAACTCCACAATTTCTACAGGATGATTTTGAAACTTCACATGCATGCCTCATCATGTGCACCTGTTGTTTTTTTTTAGACAATTCAGATTTTTGTCAAAGTTATTGGGATTCAGACTTCACCATTTCTCCAATTCATTGCAATGTACTAATCAATTAAAACATTGTAGAATCAGCCTAGAGTTTTGACATGATTCTCTTCAAATTTTTCAGACTTGCTAAGCATGATTTTAAGAGTTATACCTCCTAAGTACTGATGGAATAAAATATTATTTTTGTCTAAATGATCAGAAGTTGGATGTTCATTTCCGTGGTTAGTTTCAATGTACATTACATGTTTTTCGATATGAATCGGCTCAGACCAAAAGCTCTTGTTTCTGTGAATGTTTTATGATGAACCGCAAGTAAATGGCTTAGATTAATGCCTTAATTAAAGTTGAACTGAAATATTGAATATGGAGTAATATGAATCTATTTTGGAAAGTGCCATTATCAACTACCGCTGAACCATCAATATCATGTGTTATTGACACCAGCATGGTGGTGGTTGAAACATTTGAGAACTCAATACCAATAAGTGAATCGGTGGTAAAAAAAATTGAAAACTCGATCGCAATGTTTGGATCGGCGGTAAAAAATTTTGAAAACTCAATTTCACCATTGGGAAAACTCAATTTTGAGTAATATTGAGTTTTCGGTGGTAATTTTTTTGACTTGTATGAATCCCTGGGCACCCTGTCATGGTTTGGGCCAATGAGTTATCTCGTAACACTGGAGTTATTTTAGCAATGTTGTTGTAGACTGTGATATAATTCATGTAAATATAATTGTCAGTATTTGTTGGTCTCTGAAGAAGTGTCGTAAACATATGACCAAACATATGCCCAACCTCAGTTCTGTAATTGGTGCGATGAAAAAGTTGGAAAAATTGAGTTTCATCATATTTTTGATGAAAAAGGCAAAAATATTGAGTTTTGTAGAATTCTTGGTGCGCCATAGGCGCACAAAAAAATTGAGTTTTCAAAATTTTGAAATTGAGTTTATGAACAATTTTGGGCTAGAATAACCCCTGGTATTATTTAAAATTAACTGCAGATGTGGGGGAAAAGTTGTCAAAATTAGTGGGTTAAAGTTATAATTAGCAGCTGTCATAAGCACAATTGACAATTTTATAGATGTAGAAAGTTATGGTTGTGTTGAAGTAGTGTGCCCTACCTATAGCAACACTCAAATCAATGTATAGTTAAAATATCCCCTGTTGAAATGCTCCCTCCAACCACCCGAATCATTACGTGTCTTGTCTCAACGAAACGGTACCCAACCCTCGACTCACGAACAGTCCGTGCTCTGGACCACTCCGGACTTCTAGCTTTGGGCAAAGTCGGTTCGGGGCACTAGTCGGTTCGGAACTATATGGAGATCATGCAGTCTCCTGGCATATACGGCTCAAACTCAACAATTCAAGGCTAGTGCATATGATGTTCTTAGATTGAGATAAAATTTCTATGCTGAATGACTACTGTATTATCCAATATATTGTTTTTGTCTAATACCTCCTCTATCCGTGTCATTGACAATGACATAATTTTTCTTTCGATCCTCTCTCAACGACAACAACAACACTGCACGGGCTCAACTCGAATCTCAAACTTGAAAGCAAACTGTACGATAACTTCAAACTCCGCGTTGAATTGTGAGTGATGTGATCCGACAAGTTGGGAGTGTGCTATTACAGAAACAACAGACAATTACAATTGAGATCCTTCTCAAATTTAGCGCAAAGAAATTTCTCGAATCAACAAAAACGAAACCTATCTTCACGTGTAAACAAATAAAGCTGGTCTATCTGTCCGAGGATACGTATTTTGTTCTTTCTTCCACAGTTTGATTGACATCAGGGCTTCTGGGAGGATAGGAAAGTAAAAATATCGAATTAGATTGGTGTTCTCTCTGCACGAAAATAACACCACTGTTTGTTTTCTAATATGCGAAATGATGGCGTAGGCTTAGCCAAAGCCAGCGTGGATGTTCTGGGGCACGTGTTGGAGAATTATTCCAGGTTTCAACAATGTTTTCTGAAATGCTTGGAATCGGAAGACCCGTCAGCGTTATCTCATTTTAATTTGTTTGTAAGTTTGTGTCCAGTGTTATTTTCACAAAATGTCATCATTGTCCCTTCAAGTTCAACAAAAGAAGAGTACAAGCAAGCATGTTGTTGTGCAAGAACAACAACAACAACAACAACATTAACTAACAGGTTGGGGAGGGAGTAGTAAAGAATAGGCGCCATAGTAACCCATGTGTGGAATGAGTCATGAATGAAATTTTCCTCAAATCTTCACAATTGCAACCGTTTTTGAACTATTCAATATTGGGAGGAGTAAAGAGTCATTCTGGGAGGATAAAAGGTTGCAATTGTGAGGATTTGAGGAAAGTTTCATTCATGACTCATTCCACACACGGGTAATACTATGGCTGTACATGGCGCCTATTCTTTACTACTCCCGGTTGGGGAAAATACCTTGATCGAGGTATTATACCTTGATCGGGGTATTATACCTCGATTGAGGTATAGGCCTATACCTCGATTGGGGTATAGGGCTATGTCAACTTCAGTTTTTATATGTTTATGGAAAATGTGGACATCCACGAATACGCCGGACTGCATCAATCGTTCAACAGCATCTATGGCTTCATTTTTCCATGATTTTCACATCAATTTATTCCTTCATTTTATTTACCTGAATTTACCTGATCCTAGGGTCGTTAGGAAAGCATAAAATGCTTGTTAGACCCGTCTTGAAACTGTCATCTATGTATGCGCAGGATGCGGGGGGTGGACCGGTGTCCCTTACATACATGATGGTACAAATTTCAGTACATGACTTGGAGCTCCATCCATGATTGAGTCCAGATTTCAAGGCGTTGATAGAAGGAGCATTCACCATGCTCTGGGGGAGACTGTTCCAGTTTGACACAACTCGGTGGCTAAAAAAGTATTTGCGACTAATCATTCAAATTAGCCACTTCAAAATTTCAAAAATGAAACATGACTTCAAATGACATATTCGGTGATATTTATTCTGTAAATGAAAATAGCATGTGGTGGCATATTTCCATGTCAAGGTCATGTTTCATTTTTGAAATATTAAAGTGGCTAGTTTGAATGATTAGTCGCATAAAATGAAGCAATAAGTTGCTGTGAAAATCATGGAACAATGAAGCCATAGATGTTGTTGAAAGATCCCTGCAGTCCGGGGTATGTGTGGATGTCCATATTTTCCATAAATATACAAAAACAAAAGTTGAAATGGCCCTATACCCCAATCGAGGTATAGGCCTATACCTCGATCGAGGTATAATACCCTGATAAAGGTATAATACCTCGATCAACAATGATCAAGGTATTTTCCCCAACCTGACTAACATTCAACATGTTGGGCAAATTGTACCAAGGCCCCGATGAAGGGCTAATTTGGGTACCGACTTTGGAATAAAATTTTGCCATCAGCAATTCCCTCTGGCTCACATGGATATTCCTATCCTTATAAGACGACAAGCGAAAGCCTTGGCTTATCTCGGTAGTTGAAAGTGAAACAAAAACAGAAGAAACCGTTTACAAAAATACTTACTTCCAAACCTCTTACACTTCTCTGAGCGTCCTTTCACCTAGTTCAATCTTGAACGTCGCTCACATGGGCTTACTCCGTTCAACTCAGCCCATTAGGGAACAATGGTGCAGATTCCCCACAGATTCTATGGGGGCGCTGTGGACTCGATTTTCTCGGAGTTCGTCCCGCTTTTAGCTCCGCTGTGGCTAGATAAACATCTTACAAATATTCTACGACATTAACTTCAGAAAATCTTTGCGAAATAAAGACAAATCTTACCTTAGACGATCAACATCAGTGAAATCCAAACGATGGTAGACTGCGCGCGCGGAAAACGTTCCAAATTTACACTCGGTTACATGTTTTCAAAAAGTGGTATCGTGCACGGAAACGGACTGAATTGAATCCGCTCAAAAGCATGCATTCCAGGAACAAGAAACCGCGATGGAAATAAAAAGCAAATTCTACGAATTGAGATCACATAAAATATCACTTGCTTTGATTCCAGAATATTTCCCTCCTTAATATATGAAAATGTGTACAGTTCAGTATGTGAATAAATGTTTAAATGATATAATGTTGTTAAATCTGTCAATGCAGCGTTTGCTCATTAACGCCACTACTTTTTTGGTGAGAGAGTGGGAAGAGAACTTATATATATATTTCTATCTATATTTCCATCGCGGTTTCTTGTCCGCTGGAATCTAATTCTTTTGCGCAGATTCAATTCAGTCCGTTTCCATGCACGATATCACTTTTTGAAAATCTGTAACCGCGCGTAAAATTGGAACGTTTCTTGCACGCGCAGTCTACCGTCGTTTGGATTTCACTGATGTTGGTCGTCTAAGGTAAGATTTGTCTTTATTTCGCAAAGATTTTCTGAAGTTAATGTCGTAGAATATTTGTAAGATGTTTATCTAGCCACAGCAGAGCTAAAAGCGGGACGAACTCCGAGAAAATTGAGTCCACAGCGCCCCCATAGAATCTGTGGGGAATCTGCACCATTGTTCCCTAATGGGCTGAGTTGAACGGAGTAAGCCCATGCGAGCGACGTTCAAGACTGAACTACCTTTCATCTAACTGTGAGTGGATGGTGTCATTAGGATGTTTATATGCCTTGTGCAAAGCACAAGAATGGAAACATTTTATCAACAATTTTTAAGGCCTCGATTTTCGATCGACGCCATGTTTGTGTAATGCGCATTTGTCGAGCAAAACAACATCTGGTTTAGATGAAGAAAACCATCCATGAATTGATGTGATATCTGATGGTCGTAATTCATGGATGGAGCTCCAAGTCATACGTAAACACCAAGTAAAAATCCGATCCCCCTCATCTGGCGAGGGGGGATATTTACGCTGAAAATACGGCGTGAACAGCTGAGTTTAGTAACTTGCTGTCTTCTCAAATCCATATCCTATCGATCACCACCATTTATTTGTGTCTTCGTGAGAATATAATTGATTTAACAGCATAAATCCACACGCACCCAACGTTTTCTTTCATCCATGTCTGTTTATCTGAATGATTTCGCGCGGTGAGGTCAACGAGCATGCTTACACGATACATTTAAATGCGATCACTTGACATTCTTTCGGGCCCCCAAATCATCGTCGCACAACCACAACAGCGCTAGCTCTGCAAACACCCGAGCACGTATTGCGGTATTGCGACGATGACTTGGGGACCCGAAAGAGAGTCACATGACCTCATTTAAATGTATCGTGTATACACATGCTCGTTGACCTCACAGCGCGAAATCATTGAGGTAAACAGACATGGATGAAAGAAAACGTTGGGTGTGTGTGGATTTATGCTGTTAAATCAATTATATCCTCTCGAAGACCCAAATAAACGATGGTGATCGATAGGATATGGATTTGAGAAGACAGTAAGTTACTAAACTCAGTTGTTCACGCCGTATTTTTAGCATAAATACGAGGGGATCGGATTTTTACTCGGTGTTTACGTATGACTTGGAGCTCCATCCATGAATTAGGACCGTCAGATATCGCATCAATTCATGGATGGTTTCTCCATCTACATCCGATTAAGAACGCACATGGCTAGTTGAACCACGCCCACCACGTGTAGCCATGTGCGTTTTTAACCAGATGTTTTTTTTGCTCGACACATGTGCATTACACAAACATGGCGTCGATCGAAAATCGAGGAGGTCGTAGAAATTGTTGATAAACTGATCAATGTGTTCAAAGAAACTAGACAACCACATGTTCATACTCGAAAAAGGTGGTTTCCAAATCAATTGCTTTATCAACCGTAATTACGTTTTTTAAAACTGATTATATACTTGCTTGACCGGGTTATTTCATGTTTGGAAGCCAGATTTGTCATATTTCATCACAGACAGCAAAATCTGATGATACATTTACTGCGGTATTCTCAGACTTAGAATCAGCCTCCTCATTGTGAGTGGAACATGTGTGAAATCACATAATCATTACAATGCAAAATTGTGCAAATTTGAATGCACAAAGATTCCTGCCTGGAGAGTGCATCCCACTAGATGGAGCTCGCGAGTCATTCATCTTGTACACAGTAATTTTTGTCCCTTGTGGCAAGGATAGTGGCATGGATTCTCCTACTAGAAATAACCATATCGTTGTGGAGTTTGGTCGTCTGTTGGCATCGTGAAATATATATGTCGAATGAAGACTGGCTTTGCCCATTGGATTTAATTGGCTCGTGGTTCATGTCATGTAGATTTCTCACATCAATCACTCGTGCATCTAGACTTCTTAAGACATGCACAAAATATGTTAGAGATTTTGTCAGATATTATAATGTCGAATATAAGCTCTGGGGGACTTCCAGGGATTGAGCTGGGGTGTTATTTTGTACACTCCAGGTCATGGAAATAAATAAGGACCTCAGCTCCTCAGACATCTTGTTGTAAGAGACGACTAACTGGGGCACCTATGGGGTTCGCAGGTGTTGAAAGAGAATAGGACCGGTGATGTCATGATTTAGCTGAAATATTTCACCAAACCAAATCTCTTATCATACTGGTCATGTGTATCGAATATTACAATTATTTTCAGATCAGATAATCAATATCTGTCCTAGCCATGGCCGGAGAAAACCTGGAGGTGAGGGAGAGAATTCAGGATGATAACACGTTCTTCAAAAGTTTGCTGGATCTAATTCCAGCTCGGGTCTACTTCGACGAGGACATGAAGGACAAAATACGACATAGAGGCTCTGATGGGGGGAGTGCAGATGGTCAGTGGGTCAATCTGACTTGTTTGCTATTTTATCAGAGCAGGTCCTTATCATACAGTACTGGATACTCTCCCGAATTCTGGGGAAGTGTGAAAAAATACTAATTTAGAAAGGAATAATGGATTATTCGCATGATTTAGTAAGAAATAGTGGATTATTTATATGATTTAAGAAAAAATAGTGGATTCTTTATATGATTTAAGAAGAAATAGTGGATTATTTATATGATTTAAGAAAAAATAGTGGATTCTTTATATGATGTAAGAAGAAATAGTGGATTATTTATATGATTCAAGAAAAAATAGTGGATTCTTTATATGATTTAAGAAGAAATAGTGGATTATTTATATGATTTAAGAAGAAACAGTGGATTATTTATATGATTTAAGAAGAAATAGTGGATTATTTATATGATTTAAGAAGAAATAATGGATTATTTGCTGAATTAGGAAAAGATAATGGATTGTTTGCATGATTTTATAAAATTTTGTCAACTTTTAACATGTCTAACAACCCCTGACATGCCTGATTTATGGTGGGAAATTGTCCTTTACATGTGATTGAATGCGGGACTTGCCCAATACCAACTATTACCCAGTTAGCCAGTCGACTGACAGAAATAGCGGTTCTGGTTTATTTGCGGGTCCTATTGTGTAAATTGTGCCTATTAACATAAATAATTGACCAAATTTCAGTGTGATCGTCTGGGATAAGTTGGAGTTTTCTTCAGGTTGTATGTTCCCATCAGCGTTGGCTATTTGGTAGAAAACCCAGGCTCAGCTTTTTTTTATAGTTGAAATTGTTTTTGCTTTCATCAGAGGATGTGGATGGGCCTAAACGTAAGAAGAAGAAGAAAGAGAAAGGGAGGAGAAAGAAGAGGACGTTAGACCCACTGGAAAGTAAAACTGTGACCGAACTACAGGAAGAACTGAACACGAACAAGACAGAATCTACATGTAAGGGTTGCAAGTTGAACAACATGCTGACCATGCAGGGGTCCTAATTCACAATGGTATCACACAAATCTACATGTAATCTCATACAAAATCACAACAATGGTTTTGAGAGTGCTACAGGAATGTTCTGCTGTGTGGAAGAAAGCAATAGCCAAAGGATCACGATATTGTAAAATCATTTTTTATTTCAGACAAAAAACTCAGTACCCAAAATTCCTACGAAATAGGCTACCATCTGCAAATTGTCCGGTAGTCAGTGAGTCCATCCGAATCCTTTCGTCGGCAAAATAAGGAGAATCGTTGATATTAGAAGCTTGATTTTTTGAATGAAGGTGTTACCAGCAAGTTCTGAGCTGACCTACTTTTGATGAAAATTTCTGGTGATTTTTGATGAAAATCACTGGTGATTCTGACTTGGGCTGTGCCCATCTTAATATAGGCAGGATTTCAACTTGGGGAGTTCCAAGAGCTCCGTGCACGTCAGAGTCCTATTGAGTACCCTACTTCGTAGGTCCTGTGACGTTAGTCACACTGCCATGTAAAGAATGGTTTCACAAATTATTTACACCCATCCAATATGACTATTGTCCTTTGATGCATTCACTGTAATCATTTGCAATACTTGAATACAGAGTTCCTGATACTGGAATGAGGTTCTCTGTTAAAGTTCCTGTGAAGTTGTGCTGAAGATCATGATCTCCTGTGAGATCCGAATTCAACATTGAAGTGAGATTGCCGTTTTTTTAGAACACCAACATACAATGGAAGGGTCAATGTGCATAGGTACCTCATAACTGACAACAGACTGCGATCTAGATTTGAATGCCTGTTCGTTGCCTATCCGTTTTTTGCAGAATAGGTCTCATGAGGAATGCCCACATCAAAACAGCTCGGCAGGTCTTGCTTTTCCACGCGAGTCTGATTCCTGTCAGTACTTTGGCAAAATAATTCACGGGAAACAAACAAATTCCCGTAAGATTTTAGCAATCTGGATAAAAATGATAGCATTGCATTCCTGTGAATTTTCGTAGAGCTGGATTGCGAGAATCTATTTATATCCCTGTGAATATGTGATGAAAAGCAAGGCCTGCTCGACTTTCCCCAATTCATTGAGATCCCTGTGGTGTGTGAATTTGGGAAGTCGTAGTACCATGTGGTTTAATAAAACAAGAACATATCATAAAATTAGGTGCGGAACTGCATAAATTTGACTCCTTTTTTGATAGGCTTCTAGACTACACGTAGGTAAATAAATTACGGAAATTTGGCAGCTTTACCAAACAAGTCTCTGCAGATAATGACAAGAACATATCATGAAATCAGGTACTGATTACGCACGAAAAGGGGCATAAGTGCATAATATAGGGTAAAGCAACTCATTTAAGATAGGTGTCACCTTATGGTTCTCCTTATTTTGCTAACGAAAGGATTCGAATGGATGAACTCACGCACTCATTACTGGACAATTTGCAAATGAGAGCCTACTTCGTAGGGAAAAAAAATATAACTACACGTGTATACATGCAAATCAGTATATTTGAGCAGCAAAAATTAAATGCTTCTTGTTTTCTTTCTGTTTTTCCAGTCACAAAAATAAAGAGTAAGAAGAAAAAAAAGAAGGATAAGACGAAAGGAGAGAGCAGAGAAATGAAAAGTGTGACTACAAACATGGAGGAACTCCGGCAGAGATTACATGCTAGAATTGAGGAACTGAAGGGTGGGTAATCTGTATTCTCCTATTGTCAGAGGGTGTATCTGACTGTCGTCAGTGTGACAGCCTCTGACTGATTGTAGGCTTCTTGTTTGCCATGATTTTGAGGTATACTTGCAATAATGGAGAAATGTGGGGAAAATTTCATGCCAGAATTGGGAAACTGAAGGGATCTATATTCTTCTGTTGTTAGAGGTGTAACCCTCTGATAGCACTTTGACTGCCTCAGACTGATTCTCTTGCTTGCAAAGAATTTAAAGTTTACTATAAAGTAATAGTATTCTTAGAGAGAGATTACATGCCAGAACTGAAGTGTGGGTAATTTTTGTTCTCCTGATGTCAGAGGCATATCCACCCGACACCAGTGTGACTGCCTCTGACTGATTCTCTTGTTTGTCAGGACTTTGAAGTAAACATGGAAGAACTTTGAGATTAAATACCAGAAATGAAGAACTGAAGAGTGGGTATTTTGTATTCTCCTGTGGTCAGAGGCATAACCTTCTGTCACCAGTGTGACAGCCTCCGAATGATTCTAGGCTTCTTGTTTGTCAGGACTTTGAGGTACGGTATACTTATAACCATGCCTGATTGGAGGAACTCAGGGACGGGAGAGATTACATGTCGGAATTAAGGAACTGAAGGGTGGATGATCTGTATTTTCCTGTAGGCAAGGCCAAACCTCCTGAATATCATTTTGGCAGCCTTTGACTGGTTCAACTTCTTGTTTGCCATGACTGAAGTACACTCAAAAACGTGGACGAACTCCGGATGAGATTACAGGTTCGAATTCAGGAACTACATGTAGAGGGTGGACCGGTAATTTGTATTCTTCTCTTGTCAGAGGCATAAACTCCTGCCATCAGTTTGACAGCCTCTGATCCCAAGCTTTTTTTGTGCAACGACTGAGGTATACACACAAACTTCGAGGTAAAAATGGAGAGATTACACATGTTTTCAAGTTTTCATGGTTTTCTATCCGAATAATGCTATAAAGTAATAGTATTTGACCTCAAAATGAATAAGTTTTTCTTTGTTCCAAGGGTAAGGTATACCCAAAGTTCAGGACCAATCCATACCATGGAAGTGGGGAATCACACAGACAAATGAAAAGTTGACGGACAGTATGACCAACAGACTCGTTGAATAATTTCAAGACTGATTGAAAATGATTTCTTGTCAATGTATAGGCTACTTCAGCTATAGCTCATCAGTGGTAGTAAAAAAAAAATTGGGAAACCATTGGAATCACATTAGAGTAGATCTATGCATTATTGGGAAGCAGTGTCAGATACCAAGCAGGCCTTGTTTTTCGTCAAAATTCACGGGAATCCAAATAGATTCTCGCAACCCAGCTCTGGGAATCCATGAGAATCCAATGCTATCATTTCTATACAGATTGCTATTATTTTACGGGAATCTGTTGGATTCTCGCAAATTATTTTGCGGGAGTGTTGACGGGAATTGGATTCCTGGATTCCCGTGGAAAAACAAGCCCTGCCAAGATCAAAGGTATACAGTCAAGGTTACTAACCACCAGCAACTCATTGAAACATGCCCTGTCGTGCTCCCGCTGATTGATCTAGGATGTCATTTAAGGGCTTCGGCTCCTCAGACAGCTTGTTGTAAGAGGCGACTAACTGGTGCATATGTGGTGTTCTGGAGTGTAAAAAATGAATAGGACCTATTCATGGGGTCCTGTGTGTGAAAAGTGAAAGGATCCAAACATCGGCGTAACAGTAATTTGGCGGGTTTTTGTGGATACATCGCCTATATAGGAAGTGTATCCACATTTTCGCGAGACGTAAAATCAGATGTTTTTTCAAAAATGTGGATACACCTTCTATATAAGTGATGTATCCACATTTTATTTGCAATGTAAACATCTCTATAGAACTAAATACTCAATTCTAACTTTTAAAACCTAAATTTAAAAAATGTTTACGGTACCGTAGGTTGACTATTTCTACCGGGTGAAGTGCCGTCACATTTTTTGTTCAATTTCTCGCCCGACTTTTCAGGGCTAAATCGAAATCGGAAATACTTGCATGTGTGGCATGAATTCTTCTGAACTCGGTTACTTATAATTTAGAGATTTTAGGAGTACATAATTGTTTTACTCCTCGTATTGATGGGAAAGAGATACTATAAACAAGAAACTTCAAACAATCGGAAGTCCAAATTTTACATCAACTGCAGGTGACGCGTAAGGAAAAGTTTGATTGGCTGAAATCTGTGTAATAGCCCCGCCCAGCTATTATTCAACCAATCAGAAAATTGGACTCTACAAGTCTCCAATATGGCTGACAAAAGCAACAAGAAGCTCCGCGAAATAATAGCATCTCTTTCCCATCCATCTCAACTTCCACTCCTAAAACTCAGTCGAACAATACGATTATTTGAATGCTAAGTTTCTAGTAATTCAGTCTAACAGATCCTGCTGCTGTAAGTACCTCCTGCTGTTTTACTGTCAAAGGTCGACGCTGTTGGAGTTAGTTTTTTTAGCTTCGTCTTGAGAAATCCAAAGTCGCGACTCGAGAACTTTTCATAATCGTAGGCCTACGGCTTTTATATCGATGAATTATAAAGTATAGCAGTCATTACAATGTTAATAAAATGTGGATACATCGCCGTTATAGTGTATGTATCCACATTTTTGGAAAACCAAGTTTTTGGTGATTTTTAAAATGTGGATACACGTGCTGTGTTTGTATCCACAAAAACCCGCCAAATTACTGTTACGCCCAAACATCTTTATATGATTGAAAGTTTGTTGAAATTAACGTTAAATCATAATCACTGGCTTTGTCAATCACTCACTCACTCAATGGAATTTTGTTTCAATGACATATCCCATAGTGCTAATTACGTGCTTGTTATTTGCATGGATTAATGCATCTGCATTTTATTTGACAGGAAAAAGTGGTCGTTTGAGTTCACATGAGTGGATGGAAAGAAAGAAACTGAAAAGGAAAGAAAGTAAGCTGAAATTGAAAATTAGGAGGAAAACCGAAAAACAGAACCTGACCAAGGGAGAGAACTCTAGCAGTAAAGCTGTTTTGAATGGATTGATAGCACCTGTCAAGCCTGTGTTTAACAAGGATGGGAAAGTAGTGTTCAGTAAATTTGATTTCACAGACGATAAGAAGAAAAACAAAACGCCTATGAGTGACCTAACGGGCAAAGACTACAAGAAAATTCTAGAAAATTTAGAAAAACGGAAAGAAAAAATTAAAGATCTACGAGAAAAAGATGAGATCGCAGCGAGAAATCTGGAAAAAAAGACAACATGGCAAGCTGCGATCAGTAAAGCAGAAGGTGTTAAAATAAAAGACAATCCCGAGCAGCTTAAAAAAGCACTGAAACGGAAAGAAAAGCAGAAAGAGAAATCAAAGAGTTCATGGGAATCTAGGGACAAACAGGTGGCCGAGAAGCAGAAGGTGAAACAGGATAAACGACAGAAAAACATCCAGTCACGGAAACAGGCAAAAGTAGATAAGAAAATTAAAAGAGCGAAAAAGAAAGGACGCGTTGTGCCTGGATTTTAGACTGGATCTTTCGCTAGACATTTTAACTCACCAATACAGTTTTGGTGATTATCATCTTCAGACTTTCATCAGACACGATCATCATAATGAAATATTAATACATATCTGATATGTATATGAACCTGTATTATAGCAATGAAATAAATCCTATTTTATGATGTCACTTACATCTTGGGATTCTTGCTTTTGAGCAGGAAAGGGTCATAGTGGGCAGGTTAGAGAGAACTACTTCTCTAAAATGGTGGTAAAAAAGGTGGATTTTGCTTAATAACCTTTTATTATTAGTCGCAACATGCCAAAATCTTAACCCTACCTGGCCTGGGGGAGCTGAAAGTTCGTGACTTTCAGATTATCATATTTGGGTCATTTTGAGCCTATTTGCATGACCCCCCCGATCAGAGGATCGTGGGTAAATTCAAAATGGCGGCCAGGTGGGGTATCAGAAAAGTGATGTTTTCGTAATATTTCTTCAAAACTTTTGCTTTTCTGTATGGAAAAGTGGGTGAAATATATTTTATTTCATATCAGAATTTATCATGCAGTTTTTGCAAAGAAAAAGCAAAAATAAAAAAAATAAAAAATTCTGACCAAAAAAAATGACCCAAAAATGCTATTTTTGAAAATAACATCACAGTGATGTCATTATTTGCATTTTCTTGTAGAGCTTGACCCAATGATACAGTGTGGTAAGTTTCAGCCCTCTAACCTTAGCGATAGCGAAAATAAATAGGGGGGGGTGCACTTTCTGCCCCTCCCCAGGCTGCGGTACACCCCCAAATCGCCCAGGCCAGATAGGGTTAAAGCCATTTTACTTATATATTCCTACATTTTCCAATGTTGTCATACATATATACATGTTTGTCTAATTTTTAATCAATAGAGAACGAAATATGTCGCCTGTTAGTGTTATTAAGCAATTTAGATAGACAATTTTTTTTTTTTTTTTAATACCGTCCGATGCGGATATATATGTCCATGGTTGCCTGTGGCGGATGTCTCTTCCTTCGATATATTCTTGACTTTATTGGGAAAAACAACCCTTTTTTTACCTCCATTTTAGAAGCATGAGAAGGGGGAGCCAGAGAGATGAACTGCCATGTAGTGATCGGACCTTGAATTAGTTGACATTTTATGATTGCTTTTTGGAATTGATAAGTAATACAGCATACGATTGATCTCAACTCCAGTTCAGGGACAGGAGTGTGTAATGGTATATGTGTGGTGGGTGTGTTCAGTCATTTAACATTTAGGAGATAGGATAAATGGTAAACCGTACCACAGGCCCTCATAACAAGAGTTTTGGGGTGGATGGTGTTATGGTGAAGTGTCGAAATATGGGGTCTCTATATATAACCCCGTGCTTCAAATAAAAATACACCAAGGTCTGAAACACATTTTGGATGAAACGAGAAATAAACGGTTTACCTCCAAACAAAATACTTCAGCATATTCTACAATTGTCACTCTATATATTCCCGTCGTGACATAGAGAGTGACAATTGTAGAATATGCTGATGTATTTTGTTTGGAGGTAAACTGTTTATTTCTCGTTTCACCCAAAGTGCATTTCAGACCTTGGTATATTATTATATAAAGCATGGGGTTATATATAGAGACCCCATATTTCGACACTTCACCGTAATACCACCGTCCACACCCCCAAAACTCTTGTTTTGAGGGCCTGTGACCGTACATTGATGGTTGGAGCCAGAAAAAGTAGTTTCCCTCGCCCATCTCTTGTACCTTTTTCTGTAGCAGCCTTTAGGCCTCTGTTAATTAATAATCTGCTTCTCAAGACCTGTCTGCATTAAGAAATCTGGAGTGATAATTGCATTATTTGAGCACAGGATGGAATAAAAATATAAATTCTGATAAAGGGAGAAAACTACTACCGATTACACGATCAGAAAAAACTGGGAGAACTGGTTCTCATTCGCTCTTCCCACACGGGTGTAACGGCGCATAATACAGTTTCCTATAACAATTCTACTGTTTGGAGAGTGTGTGTCCCTTGCTCATTTGATTTTCAACATTTGTGCCTCGCCTAACACAGAATTCTAGTATAGTTACTTACACCGTCTCGCATTTGGGTTACCAGGGTTATCTTTGTATTACCCCATTATCAAAATCGAGCGAGTGTTTTGCAAAGTGATCGATCATTTTATCATGGCTTATTACGACACAAAACGGTAAAACAATGGTGTCCCTCAGAGCAAAAAGCTTTGGCAAAACTATGAAACTATAGTCTATATCTGATCTGTAGTGCGTTCCTCCAATGCTGAGACAGGTGCGGGAAATTCATTGAAGAAATTCTTGTCCAACAAATGATCGTGGGTTGCTTTGGACAGAGATCAGACATCAGAGTGATCGGACCTGAAAAATCTGGAAAATGGCAGTTTTTCACAAATTTGGGCTTATTCATCATGCAAGGAAACCACAATAGGTGACT
Source organism: Hanleya hanleyi (assembly GCA_036873755.1). NCBI lineage: Eukaryota > Metazoa > Mollusca > Polyplacophora > Lepidopleurida > Hanleyidae > Hanleya > Hanleya hanleyi. Next base: position 14,606 of record JAVTVY010035298.1, on the reverse strand, counting down.
ACATCTAGGGAAACTTGTTAAACCTTGGAAAAGCTATCCGACAAGCTATACTGCACACAGTGTTCCCAGTTTGAAGATCCTTACATGATGAACTGTCCCCAATCTGTGTATCATTTACATGCATTTGTATGGTTACAAAATTCACCAAAAATCAGGAATTCCAGATAAATCTGGAAAATTCCAATCACTGCTTGGATCACACTGAATTCGGAAGTTGCGATGTAAATTGTCAGAAAACAGGATTCAGGCCCTATGCACAGACTCCAAAACTCCGCGTTCTGGCAGTGAAAATATCAGTCTTGTCATTGAGTTGGGCGAGACCAGTGAAAATACAGCCAGACCTTCAAAATTAAATAACATAAATTCTTAGTTTATAGCGTTTCCAGAGGCTATACATACATTCCATCATTGTTGACCTGGAATAGTTTTATTACCCCTCGGCCATTTTGGCCTCGGGGTATTGTCGTCGCCATGTACGTCCGTCCGTACTCGGGGTATTGTCGTCGCCATGTACGTCCGTCCGTTACCGCATTTTAGGCAAAACCGCTTGAGACACTACCACCAAATTTTCAACACTTATTGTATAGTGCTAAGTCAGACGCCTATCGAAAATGGCTTCCCTCGGCCCATATTTTACAGAGTTCTGCCCCTTTACAGATTTTTTAATTTCTATTTCTGTCCTATATGCCTGAATGTAACCAACTATATCTGCAGAACTGTGTTGAGTATAGCTACTATATTTTGGAAACTTGTTTATATTGTTGTATTCTACAAGCCAACAAAGGATTACTCGCCTCGGCTTATGGAGTTCTGCCCCTTTCGGATGTAATAATCTTCGATTTTGTTAGTTGTAGCTGAATGTACAAGTTATATCTGCAGATCCGTGTTCGGTACAGCTTATTCGTCTTGGTTCTTATTTCACAGAGTGCTAAGTCAGACGCCAATCGGAAGTGGCGCCCCTCGGCCCATACTTTACAGAGTTATGCCCCTTTACAGATATATTAATTTCTATTTCTGTCCTATATCCCTGAATGAAACCAACTATATCTGTAGAACTGTGTTCGATATAGCTACTATATTTTGGAAACTTATTTATATTCCTGTATTCTACAAGCCAACAAAGGATTACTCGCCTCGGCTTATGGAGTTATGCCCCTTTCGGATGTAATAATCTCCGATTTTGCTATCTGTAGTTGAATGTACAAGTTATATCTGCAGATCCGTGTTCGGTACAGCTTATTCGTCTCGTTCTTATTTTACAGTAGTGCTAAGTCAGACGACTATCGAAAGTGGCGCCCCTCGGCCCATACTTTACAGAGTTATGCCCCTTTACTGATATATTAATTTCTATTTCTGTCCTATATGCCTGAATGTAGCCAACTATATTTGCAGAACTGTGTTCGGTATAGCTACTATATTTTGGAAACTTATTGTTGTATTCTACAAGCCAACAAAGGATTACTCGCCTTTGCTTATGGAGTTATGCCCCTTTCGGATGTAATAATCTCCGATTTTGTTATCTGTAGCTGAATGTACAAGTTATATCTGCAGATCCGTGTTCGGTACAGCTTATTTGTCTCGATTCTTACTTTACAGAGTGCTAAGTCAGACGCCTGTCGAAAGTGGCACCCCTCGACCCATATTTTACAATGCCCCTTTACAGATATATAATTTTTCTATTTCTGTCCTATATGCCTGAATGTAACCAACTACCGGTATATCTTGATCATCCCACATTGAACTATCTCTTCCCCAATTCACACTACACATGGGTCTCAATCACTTGGGGAAGGCCGAGGGGTTTTGATTAGATCAATCTCATGTTCATCAATTTTGTTCAAATTTAGATGAAATTAATCGATTTATATTGTATTGTTACTGCATAATCAATAACAAATAACTCGTGTAGCATGTAACTTGTTTTTGCAACTAAGAGCCAAATTAGAAGCAGAGTATTAATTAACAGAGCCCTTCATCATCAAGTGGCTAATCAATAACCCAATCAGAGGACAATCGGAGCGAGGTCAAGGTCACCTCTTGTCGATTAATAAATTCACAGCCGTGCCCTGTCTGGTCAAGGCTATTTAACTCTTTGCCAACTGAATAAATATTCATGACTGAACGGAAGACTACGACAAGCCGCTGTGAGTGGCTTCCGTTACGTAAATGTCCGCCGGAGAGCTGATGTCACCGGCTTATAATTTATGCATAATTTCACATGATTTGCATAATTTATTCCGTCCAGTCGAGAATATTTATTCCGCAGGTAAATTTACGTAACAGGAACCGCTCACAGCGGCTTGTTAAGTCAATGAGTTAATGAGCTATGATAATGATACCGGTACACTTGGTGCACAAGAATGTACGTCCCCTGATCATGTTGGTTACGGATTTTGGGAAATGTGGGTGTTCAAATATGCCACGTGATTAAAAGAAATGCAGAATTTCAATCCAACTTCCCATCAATACTGGTCATCCTTCACCCATTCTCACCGAGGAGACGGAGATGCCCATGCTGGCTCTCGTGTAGACGCGGTCACTGAAAGGCTCTTCCTAGACCTCCAATCACATCTTCTGTGTGAGGCATGTGACTAAAATTGAAATCTTTATTTGGCACGAACATGTAAGCTCTCTGTGCGCCTGTTTGTTACCCCGTAATTGTATCATATTCGAGCCTGTAGTAAAAGACTGGCCTTTTGATTGGTCGTATCAGTAAGTCGCGCAGTTCAAGAGGCTAATCTCCCTAGTATAATCCGTGGCGTGTCCTACTCCTCCTCCTACTCTGCTTTACTCACTGCACAGCGGGTCGCATAGGTGTGGCGCGGGATAGGGTGGGGCGAGAGACCTGGGGTTTTCGCTACCTGAGATTCCATGGGCCAGGCTTGCACCCTACAGTAGAATGGGTTGACTGCGCATGCGCGATGAGTAGTGCGCGATGAGTAGTATAGAAAGGGCACGCGATCTCCTTATCCCTATAAACTAACCCATGGGGATGAAGGAGCCATGGGTGCGAATGAGCACTCGTAATCATAATGCACAAAACACAGACACCGTGCAGTACCACTATTTCAGCCACAGGCACAGTAGGTGCATACATCTGGAGAAGGGAGGAGGCCATATTTTAATATGTGCAAAATAACGACACAACAGGACCATATTCTTTTCTTGGTTACTTTATGCACATTTATTTCCTTTTCATCCACATGTATCAAATAATTATAATTCCATTATATTAATGACATTCAAAAAGCGAACCGATACATCAAATTATTCTCGTAACAGTTCTCTGTCAACCACAAATGATCTGTAATGCTGTGAAGGGAATCCCTGTTGAATATGAGCTCGACTAAGCAAGTATCATGAATATTGAATATTAAAGTAGTGCTCTTAGAACACATTACATGTAATGTGAAATCAAGCCGTATTTGCCCCGTAGGGCTCCTGCGGATTGACCTGGGGTGTAACTGTTGTCATACACACCCCATGTTATGGTGAGTGAGTGAATGATTTAACGTCGCTTTCAATACTATTTCAGTCATCATGATGTTGGTTCCTATCCCTTTTTACGCCCGGAAACCACACGGGTAGGGTCCTATTCCTTTTAACACTCGAGACCCCACGGGTGGGTCCTATTCCTTTGCACACCCGGGATCCCCATGGGTGCCCCAGTCAGTCGCCTCTTACGACAAGCTCTCTGAGGAGCTGAGACTTATTCTTATCATGATCTGGAGTGTGCACAACAACACCCCAGGTCAATCCCCGGGAACCTCACAGGGCGGTCATGGTGAAAATTGGACATCCTCGACTTCTCAAACTTGTCACAAGAGAGGATTAACTGTGGCACCCGTGGGGTTCTCGGGGTGTAAAAAGAAATAGGACCTACATTTGGGGTTCCCAGGTGTGAACAGTTATATAGGACCCAAAATATTATGATATGACTGAAAGAGGTTGAAACAGATGTATAATCATGCTCGCTCGCCCATCCAGTATCTATCACATGGCTCACAAATATCGAGACATGTTTAAATCATATCAACAATATATTGAGCACTATTTCAACATGTCCAAAGTCCTTCCTACATATTTCAGAACAGAGAAATTGCAACCATGACTAGCTCAAGAATGGCTATTTACACAATTCTCTGTATGTATATTTAGGTGTGGTGTTATCAGTAATGAAACGTGGAATACTTGATGAAAAATGATGTCCGTAAATGTAAAATGCTATCTTTGACAATCCTGATACAATGATTTAGGTTAGAGAATTGCAATCAACACCTCCCCAGTTTTATATCATCCAAGATTATTGGTATAAATAATTACAACACTTTACTGAACCACTCTGTTTCTGTTATCCTTTTCTATTTGGTACGGTACTTAAACTTTCTAGATATATACATGTATATATGTGAATAGATTTCTTTCAAGCTCTAATAGCTGCGTACATGTAGTTTTCAAATTTCTAAAGACCCCAAATATGGGATATCAGTTTGCGAAATTGCAGAATTCGGGAACGTTGCCGAATTTGGAAACAGTAGACTGGAAACTTAGGCCACTGTCAATTGATTAGTTGTTTAGCACGACCAGCCCTCATCTATATTTTGAGGGCAAATAATTAAAATAGATGAGGGATTTACATTTTCATGAGTGAAACTTACTCATTTTCTTCATATTTGTATACAATTGGGATGCAATTTAATAATTAATAATAAATAATTATAGCATCTAGCTTGTGTATTTGAAAAATCAAAGTGATGCTAAACAACCAATCAAGTGACAATGGCCTTAACGTATTCAGGAACTCTTGGTCATTTTTCCACTAAAAACGTATAGGCACTTCTTCCTAATGAAAGGCATAATTTTTCTATCAATAGGTGACAACTTTCATTCTCTTGGATTCCATACTTCGATTTCAAAATTGTAGCTGTCATTTTTGCAGAAGGTGAGAAAATGTGTCTTTGTCCTATTTCCTTCATAATAAATGTGTTCACAAATTCAGGAACTTTGATCACTTTTCAGCTAAAAAATGGCACTTGTTTTCAATGAACAGCATTACAATTGTTCTATCAATGAGTAACAACATTTGTTCTCTTGAAATTCCATGCTGTGATTTCAAAATTATAGCGGTCGTTTTTGCTGTAATTGAGAAAATGTTTCTTCAGTTCTATATCCTCCATGTAAAAAGTGCCCAAATTTGGGAACATTTCTGAATTTGGGAACATGGCTGAATGTTTCATGTTCCGGAATTCGGAAACTGTTCCCGAATTTGACAAAGTTCCCGAATTCTGCAATTTCTCGAACTTATATAGTTCATGTAAGGTGAGATACCACGTTTCAACAGGAATTTACATGTTAGGAAATGGAACAATGATCAACCACTTGCCCTTTTCCCACTACATGTACATGTATTAATTGGAAATCCCATAAATTCAATCAGTTAGTCTCGCATGACCGATATGCCCAAAAATGACTGGTAATCTTATAAGTCTTTCACATGTCCTGGTGGCCACATTTATTATCCTTTTTGGCAACATGTACTAGACATGGTTATTTAACAATGTTAATATTCTATCAATGCTATTCGGATTGTGTCTAAAGAATCCTGTTTGAAGAGACCACTCCTGCAAGGAGAGCTGATTTCTCTCTCTGGTTCGAGATGAAACTGGATATAGAAAAAATATGTACACCCCTGCAATGGCTGTTCAAATACAAAACGTAAATGACATGCAAACGAGAGCTAACGAAAAGATATCTATACACAGAACCACGTCTTCAGCTCTTGGACAGTTCCAGTTGAATATTATAATATCTACAGCATACTCTATGAACCATTGGTAGCTAATGTTCGATAGCTGGTTATGCTCTATAGTTCCTATGAAGATCTGGCTTGATCTCGTAGACCAGTTCTAGAAGTCGAGTTAGAGCCTGTTCCTGGTGCTTCTTTACATTTGTATTTAACTCCTCTATTTTACGGCGGGTGGTCTTCTCTATCTGAGCCTCCATATCCCCTCGGGATCCAAGAATCTGTGAAAACAAACACAAACTTCCTGTATTATTGCCAAACCAAATAGATTGATGATGTTGATGGTTACAGTAAAGGCTCTAATAATTGAATCACCCTATTACCATTCAATCAGTCTGACAGTTCGCGTCGAATTTTGATCCGTCTAGATCGGACTCTAGTAAATTTGATCACCTCTATTGATGAACTACATAGATCTGGTCCTGTTTTTGTCACCTCCATCAACAAACTATATAGATATGGTCCTGTTTTTGTCATCTCCATTGAGAAACAAAACAGATGAGGTCCTGTTTGCGTCACTTCCGTTACAGGGATTCATAGAAGTCCTGTTTTACCACCGGTAATCGGGGGTAAAATTCATTCGAAAACTCCATTCGGACCTTCAAATTTCACTAAACTTTTCGAGGTTTTGATGAAAACTCAATAGCCCTATAATTTCATGGAATGAAACAATATAAAATCATTAGGAATGGTGGTAAAGTTGAAGAAATACTCAATATGAAGAAAACACTGTAAACTGAATAGACTAAATTGAGTAAAAAATACTCAAATTTTCGACTTCTATGAATCTCTGCGTTAACAATCTACATAGATACGGTCCTATTTGTGTCACCTCCATTGAGAAACTACATAGATACAGTCCTGTTTGTGTCCCCTCCGTTGAGAAACTACATAGATACGTTTGTTTAATTTCATCAACTTTTTGTTCTAATAAAAGAGTAGTTAAAAAAACTAGGCCGTAAATTTCACCCATGTCGCGGTGTTAAACGCTGTGCCCAAATTAAGATGCGCCCAAGTTAGGGAGCAAAAAACAATTTAGGAATAAATTACTCAGACCAACAGTATACATTGCTATAAACCATAGACCAACAATATACATTGTTTGTCAGGGTATCATCATGTTAGCCTTAATCAAAATGTCCGGTTACTTACTGAATTTTCATATTCCCGGTATTGTTTTTCTCTTTCACTGCGGTAGGCTTCAATTTCTGCCTGTGCCTCTTCTTTGGCTTGCTTCAGCCGCCGTGCTTTTCCTGGAAGGCAAGTGATAACTGTATTATATGCTCTGTGAATAATACATCATCAGTTTAGGTTCTGCGAGAAATAAAACAGATGTGATGAAAAACTTACTGAAGACGTAAACCACATGAGTGATTACAATCACATCATATAATATTGACTTGTCAATTGTAATGTCCTATTGGGACGCATGTTTCAGCCTCGTACTAGTCTGAGCTTCTGCTGACCCCTGGCCAATGACGACAGATAGTATATTACAGATTGTCTTATGGCTTGGCAACCTCCCCACAGCGCAGGCTCCATTATCATCCCTGCCACCAATAGCAGAAGTTGACCTTTACTACGTTGCTATGACGTATAGGGGAAACCAACCAACGCACGGTTCAGTTTGAATCCGGCGATGTGCGCAAAGGCCCCGAATCCGGTCCAAAAATCTGACTGGTGGCTGGGGTGTTTTACTGAGTGTTATTAGACCCTCAGCGAGGTGGTTGATGGCTTGGCTCAGAGAATTATCACCTCAAAAAATGCTAAATGATGGCAACCACAAGTCAGCATTAGTACCCTTGTCCCATTAAAAAATTCTATAAAAATCATCTGGCCATTCTATTGCGCTTATCTCACACCAGTGGATTACTTAATAATTTCCCTACACCATCCCTACACAAGCTATGCTGCTTTCTAAAACTAATATGGCCGCTTTTCTTTCACTTTTTCAAAATCTTGCGTTGACTGACCTACTTTCGACAGAATAAAATCTCGCACTGCCATCATGGCCATGACCTTTGGCTTCAAATTATCACGTGGGTAAAATCCATGTAGTCTTTCCACTGTGTGAAGCTTGCAGATGTCATGTGATATTTGACCCCGAGTGTCCCGATATCGAGGGCGAGCGAGTCAAAAGTAGGTCAGTCAGAGCAAAATATTGAAACAGTGAAAGAAAAGCGACCATATTAGTTTAGAAAATGACATAACTTGTGAAAATCGGTCTGATCGTGTATGGAGATTATTTAGTGATCCATTGGTGTGAGGTAAATGCAACAGAACGACAGGGTGAATTTTATAGAATTTTTAACCGGGGCAAGTGTACCAGCGCGGCCTCATTGTGGTTGCTGTCATTTAGCGTTTTTTAAGTGATAATTCTCTGACCCCAGCCAGATAATCTATAATACACTAGTATCGGTCGTCGTTGGCCAAGGGTCAAAGGAAGCTCGGACTACCTCGTACATGTAGTAAGGCCGTCCACACTTGCTTCAGCCGCCTACATGTCATTTTACCTATTTTCATTATTTGCAGTTTTCAACCCAGTGACTTTTCAACCCAATTTTTCTCTTTGAACATGTTGAAATCAGTAAAATGTTTAAGACAACATCATTTCGTTCAACAACAACAAACACACATCAAATCTGAGGATGGAAATAGAAATATTGATGAAAATAATATGCTTCAGTGGAAAATCCCGTCTGGAGCATTAACTCGTTTGTTAAAACATTCTCAAACATCGCCGCCGAATGATGTCGGCCAGAATTAATTTGAAATAATGAGTAATGAAAAGTGAGACTCCGCCCGCATCACTTTTGAAAAACAGGGGGAAACAAGGAATAAATTGTCATTAGCCAAAGATGTTATTCCCCATAAAACGGAATTCAAAGAAAATGTAACTTAATTTTCCTTTTCATATTCTGTCAGGGGATTTGAGATTAATTTGAGACTCAAGACAAACTACATGTTGTATAATATATAAAATTATCCTGACTCTAAAATGCCGGTGTAGCGCAAAACTTTCCCAACAACCGAGGTATGCCGACTGCATGCGTGCTCAGTGCGAGTGCGAACTGGTGACAGGTGTCAAATTTACACACCGTCTTTTTTCCTACTTTGAAGGAAATACGCACTCTGAATCAGTTTCTGAAGATAGTAGGAGATTAGTTCTTTACAATAGCGTGTCTTACGTTTTCTGGCTTCGGCTATTTTATCAGCAGCTCGCTTTTCTGCGCCCAACAACTGCTGGATCCCTGTGGTCTGGCTCGCCATTTTGCAAGTCGATGTGTATCATGTGACTTTACCTTGGAATACATAATCGATAAAAAAAATTCAGATTTTTTTTAGATATTTTGATAAAATTTAACTAAAAAAATAAGCCATTAATTTTTGAACGACATTACTGTCATAGAATTGTTCTTCTGATGAAAAAACCCCTACTTAATACAGTTCAACAATGCCAAGAAAGTTATCGATTGCTTATGTCTATTTGTGAGCACCGAGCACATAATTTGATGACGTCGCCGCATAAATCTACAACATCTAGAAGAATGCAGTTGCGCACATGTAAAATGCTAAGAATAACATCAATGCGTAAAGTAAATAACGCTTTGACAATGTATTGAGAGGCACAACTGGCAATAGATAAATCTGCAGAGAATAGGCACAGCATTGGTTAGCATTCAGATCCGCAAAGAGAGGTTGTTTAGACTAAAACAGCAACGAACTCTCCAAGCATGGGGCCACTGCTGTGTTGATCTGTGAAGTGGGACCTGGAGAATGCATGCCAGCCAGACTGAGTCATCAAACTGCAGACAAGCATCTTTACCACCTAAGTTTTTGTTGTTTCAATCAGTCTGCAAGTTTGCACAGTGTCTTCAGCAATACATAGGCACCAGTAATAGACTGGCTAGTAGAAAAACAGACACTTGCGCGATGGCGATGCTGAAATAACTCGCCGGTCAGAACCAGAGAGCGAGACGAGAATGCAAAAAAACTCGCTCTTCATTGTAATTGAGAATTGATGCATTCTGGCTTATGCTTTCAGAGAATTCTAGTTTACCCGTAACTGGATAGTAGAGTTAAATTTAAGCATATAAAAGCCCTTAAAAAATGGCTACAGCTGATCATGCAGGCATTGATGACTATACTAAATTTCACAGATTTATTAACTTCGGTTCAGAAGATGGAATTTACTTTCCCGGAGAGAGAAGTCTGGGAAGGGAGAATGCCCAGTTGATAACGAGACTTATTAGCTCCGGTAAAGGAGAGGAACTGGTCACAGAGATCGTTAACCACTGCAACTCTCCAAAACCAGTTAAACAGCTGGCGTCCATTTTCGCGTTGGCATCTTGTGCGCGATCAGTGGATCTCAAAACCAAACATGCTGCATACAAAGCGATGCCCAGTGTTTGTAAAACATCCGTTGACCTGTTTAATTTTGTGGGGTTTGCTCAAATGCTCAGTTCGGCCACGGTCAATTCTCCGGGTGAAGAGAACAAACGTCCTCGCCCCACGGGCTGGGGTCGTGCCCAGAGGAAAGCAATCAGTGACTGGTACAATAGCAAAGATCCCAAACAACTGGCTGATGATGTTACTAAATATAAACAGCGAAGTGGCTGGTCACATGTGGACCTCCTGCGACTCTCTCATACCAAACCTGCCAAGGATGGTAAGTGAATGAGTGTACAGATGAATTCTTATGTGTGTACAGTTATGTAACCTACGAAGTATGATCATGTAATGAGGTTAGGATCATCTCTGGAGGCTGATTAGTTTCTCAGGGAGGATGAAAATACATGTACAATTCTTCCATTATACCTGCTATAGAAACTAGGCTGTGATAAATGTGATAATTCTGGAAGCTCGTACGCACACCAGGAAAGCTATGCAGGTAAAGGCATGGGGAGAGGGAGATTTGGTTGCTCTCAGTGGTTAGACAAATGGAGATGTGGCAATCAGAGTAGATTCCAGATGGGTGGGTAGGATCTTGCATCATGTCCCACTGGGACCCCATATATTATATCAAAGTGGAATCCCATACCAATCCCAGTGGGATGCCATGTGTATATCTTGATAGAATCTCATACTCTATCTCAGTAAAATCCTGCACCAAATCCCAGTGGGATCGCATACTATATTGCAGTAGGATCCCATACTATATCACAGTAAGATCCTGCACCATATCCCAGTGGAATCCCACACCAATCCGAGTGGGATCCCATACTATATCCCAGTAGGATCCCATACTATATCCCAGTAGGATCCCATACTATATCACAGTAAAATCATGCACCATATCCCATTGTGATCCCACACCAAACCCATTGGGATCTTATACTATACCTGTATCTCAGTAGGCATAGGACCCCATGCTGTATCACAGTAAGATCCTGCGCCATATTCCAGTGGGATCCTGCGCCATATCCCAATGTAATCTCACACCAATCCCAGTGGGATCACATATTTAACAGTAGGATCCCATATTATATCTCAGTAGGATCCCATACTGTATCTCAGTAATAACCTGCACCATATCCCAGTGGGATCCCACACCAATCCCATTGGGATCCCATACTATATCCCAGCAGGATCCCATATCATATCCCCGTGGGATCCCTTACTATATCCCAGTGGGATCCCCTACTATATCACAGTGAGATCCCACACGATATCCCAGTTGGATCCCACACCAATCTGACTGGGATCCCATACTATAATCTATATCAGTCACAGCGAGATCCTGCATCGTATCCCAGTGGGATCCCATACCAATCCCAGTGGGATCCCATACTATATCCAGGGGTCGAAATGTTTTTTGAGAATTACTTGTCACTGTGACAGACCTATTTTTTTTACTTGTCACCCTGGTACTTCAGCTTGTCACTCCTGAAACTTTTTTCACCATACTCTCATCATATGGTCAATTCCATTGTGACGGGCGCTACATTCAGAGTATATTCCTGGTATTGTAATATGCCAGATTTGCACACTACTGCTTCAATATAACTAACATTCTTCAAACAGTTAAAGATCATGTAGGAGTGTAAAGTAATATAAAAAATTTGAAAGAATGTGATTGACCAATCAAAATCACAGACAATTTGCATAACGTGACGGGCGCTACAGGGATTTCCCTCCATTTGTGCGGTTAGTATGGAAACTTCCAAATCCCTGTGATTTCTCAAATGATTTTAACTTCTTATCAGTATGGCATAGTAAGGTACTGAGTACTGATTCTTTGTTGAAGAACAGTTTGCCCCATCTCTTATTATCTGCTAACATGAATTTGAAAATTCCAGTGTGACGGGCGCTACATATTTTGTGACGGGCGCTACACCCTCTGAAACAGAATGGGCTAGGTCCTATAAATCCTATAATAAGACAATGACAACTTGATCGTTAAGTGTCCAATTGTTTATTTCAATATTCTCTGAAATATTCACCAAGAATAAGACACATTATGCCATCATTCCAATTGATTTAATGTGCTATTTCATCAAGCAACAAAAATGATCTTCACGACATGTTGTATCCAGGTGATATGGCAGGTGACACACCTTTCTTACCAACATTAATTTTCTTTGAAAAATCCTGATAAAGAAAGATCCAGTTCGAAGGTTAGAACTTACGCTGGGGAGGGCCACAATGCAGATGATGGCACCCCCAGGCCTGGTAGCTAAGGTTAACACCGGATCCCACCTGTAGCTTATTCTGTTGGAAGCATTGAATTGCAGAGTTTACTCTTGATGTCGTCAGAAAGAGTTCGATGCACACCTTCATGACATCTTCGAAAGAATTAAGAAAGGAGTTTTGACTGTGTGAAAATATTTGTTGGCAATGCCACTTCAACAACCATGAGCACGTGAGCTAACATGTGACCAAAAAATGAGCTGTGACTGCATCAAAATCCAAAGATGAAATGGCCGGTATAAAGCTCGCAACCAGGAAAAGACGAAATCACTGATGACAATTATATATGGGCCAATAATATTAATATCTCTATGTCTAGTCAGGCATGCATCACTCATGACACAAGCCACCTGCTGTGTGGCTTCATGCCTGATAAACAATGTTGCAATTTTGAGTGCAACTGGTTCAGCTGAATGCTAGGGCCTCATGTACTAAATGTGACGGGCACTACATCAGAGGCTGTAGCGCCCGTCACGATGAAATCTGTAGCGCCCGTCACGCTAATTAGCTTGGTTAATTAGTAACTGCTAAAATTAAATCTGGATAATATAGTTGGTACTCGAGCACTAATAGAAGAAAAGGGATTCATGTTATTTTATGGGCCTTTGGTTTATCAGCACATTAAAAATTAGTAGAATATTGTGACGGGCGCTACAACACGACAGTAACGTTTATTATTGGACAGATAATTTGATGAAAATATCCATTGGCTGTTCTGATGACAAATATCAGAGCAAGAGGTGGCTGTTTAACTGAATAATGCAAACAACCTAAGATTAAATGCAATTATGTACAAATTCCCACAAAAAACAGTTATACAGTAAAAATAAAAAAAATTCACAAGTAAATTTTCTGTTACTAAGCTAAAACTTACCTCACTTCCACTCTTTGCATTTCTTGTTTCACATGAAATCAACTAGTAAGAATTTTGAATAACACAGTTCTCTCCCCTGCTAGTCACCTGACTGCTCACTTACCCATAATTCCTCCTTCTTGTTTCCACTGCGATACATGGTTAGGATGTATCACAGAGAGGAGGTGGGTGGGCATCACTGGGAAGTGAGGTAAGTTTTAGCTTAATAACAGAAAATTTACTCGTGAATTTTTTTTGTTATTTGCGCTGAAAACTTACCTCACTTCCACTCTTTGCATAGAATGCCACAGAAAGGTTGGCGGGCAAACTGATACAATCCGTGGTAAGTCATAAATGCCGTGAACAAGATGACTAGTACAGAGTAGAAATCATCGATCTTCTACCTCAAAGAGGATCCATGAGATCATACAACAGCTGTAACCTATATGCCTATGGTACACAGGGAACCTCTGTCGCTACTCTGACTTCAAGGTCGAGTCGCATATACGCCCCCCCCCCCTTTTTCCGAAAGGGAACGAGCAAGCAGGGTAAAAACTGTACTCCCGGACTTTATCTTGCTATCTTGCTGGCCTCGGTCCCACAGACACCCGCTGTGCAGTCACAAGTGGGCCGATGGAATAGAGGTCGTCACATGCTAACGTCATGTCCCGGAGGTAGAAGGAGGCAAATGTCGTGTTCGACCTCCAGTAGCACGCCCTCATAATGTCAGTCACAGATCTGTTAGTCCATAGAGGCCATGATGCCGCTAGAGCCCTAATCTCGTGACCCGAAACGTTTACAAGTGCGGCTTGTCTATCCGTAGCCGTGGAGTACGCTAGCCGAATCGTATTTTTGAGCCAACTTGAGATAGTATTTTTGCTAATTTCTTGTTTGGCTTTGGGATCAAAAGGGATAAACAAACACCTCCTACCCGCTCTGATCTCCTCTGTACGATTCAGGTAACACGCAAGTGCACGAACCGGACACATCAACATGTCTGATTCAAGACCAGACGAAAGGAAATCAGATAAGGCTGGAATTGTGAACTCTCGAGATATAGAATCGTAGAGGGCTTGATTCTTAGCCACAAACTCGGGAACCGTTGTGAGAACTACATTACTCCAGTCCCTAGAGTGTCTGACGTTCCTTCTATCAAGCGCATGCAGTTCTGACACACGAGCTGCCGAGGCAAGAGCCAACAAAAACGAAGTTTTGTATGATAACATTTTGAGATCAATAGCCTCTATTGGCTCGAATGGT